>CAUYQV010049483.1:0-22591 GCA_963574575.1 Galagoides demidoff | reverse complement strand
GTTTTATGTAATTACATTACTGTGTGTGTTATGAGTAAATCAAAATACACTAGTTCTGTACACTGGCCTTTTGGGTTGCTTCTATCATAGGATGAGGCTATTTACAAAGACTAGTGCTATGACACACACACACACACACATACATGCACAAACAAACCCTATCCTAAATTAATTGCAGGTGCAAGAAGTATTTTGTTCCAGAATTAATTTCCAGTCACTCATTACCAAGGAATTATCATTGCTAAACTAAATTAACATCACTGTGCCTTCTTATTGTAAACACACCTGTTGGTAACAGCTTCCCCAGGGTTCCTTAGTTAATACCAGTCCCTGAATTTAGTGCTGCCTGAGCTGGACCAGCAGCTGCAGTTCATCTGATGGCCATGAGAAATAAACAAAACACAGTCCTTTGAAAGAACTAACAAGCCCCTTTAGGATTTGTTCTAGCCATGAAACAAGAGAAGGAATGCCATGCACAGCTCTGTGCCTTCACAGAGGGAAGAAACATCTGCCAAGCCTTGGGATTAACATCTATACATCGCTCTTCTGACGTAACTGGTTGTTAACTAGATCATACGACTAATGAAGTTTCATTGTAATTATTCATGCACCTGTCTCCTATGAGTTTTTGTGCATCTGGAGTATGTCTTACTCACTTCTGTGTCCTTAGTGACTGTCTTCTGTAACACACACTGGGTTAGTTGGGTAGATTTAGCATGGATGGATGAAGTATGGATGAATAGGGAATGGATAAATGAAAATGGATGAGGGATGGATAGATGGGGGATGAACTGATGGATGGGGGATGGATATAGAAGAGGGATGAGGGATGACTTGCTGGATGGATGAGGGGTGGATGGGTGAATTGGAGATGGATGAGTGGGTGCAACATTCGCTGTTCAAGTACCCATATCAATCTTGATCTACAGTCACAGGTGAATTTTCAAAACTAAGTATTTACCCTATTTCTAAAGACTGTCAGGTGCTATCTCCTCCATGACCCGATGCTGAGTGTTTTGACAGGCTGTAGCAGGTGGCTGTGCTGCCCTGAACTGCACCCTTGCATGTATCCATTTCTACCTCAAGGCTATACCTCACTTTTTTTCCTGCCCCCCCAACATCAAATAATTACCCCTTTGGTGTCCTTCCCTGGCCCTTACTTTGAACTGCTGGAACTCAAAATTAACTGTGACATAGGTGTCCCCAGAACACTGGAAGGCATGGCATGAACACCTTATCTAATCAATATGCAGATACCTAAGGGGTTTAGCTACTTCTCTGTCCCTCTGAAACAGTGTCATATCTGCCAGGTCATGGTCCTGGAGGAAAATGCCTACCTGTCTCTCTCCTCCTCTCCTACCCCCTGTCTTCCTCCCCAACAGTGATTACATATATTTAGGTATATACACACATATAGGTTCTTTCTTTCCTCCCCTCCCCCTCTTCTCCCTTGCTCCTGGGCATCCAGATAGAGACCTCACATCAGTCTCTAGAACACAGTAATATGCTTATTGGAAAACCCACTGGCTCAGGTGGATTTCCTCCTCAGGAAGTCACCAACCGATTAGCTTATTGAATGGCTCAATCCTTTTAAACAAAAGTGAGTGCTCTAAGCCCCACACCTTTGATTAACCTTTTCCTGAATGCCCTCTGGTTTACCACAGTCATCAAAAAATTAAGTAAGGAACCTCCAACATCTGAAATCTATACCCAGGCGAATCCTCCATGCTGGTATTAGCATTGGCCTCCTGCCAGGCCATGAGGGATGTTCAGAAAACATCTGCTTTGTCTGCCAAATGGCACTGAGGGGGAACTGCCATCTCCTGCCATCCCCGCTGTCTCAGCAGCTGGCCAGGCAGGACACTGGAGCTCAAGGCAGAGTCAGGTGCTCATGGAGTATTCCTGGACTCCCTGACATCATTTAGCTGCCAGGCCACTAAGTGGTCCTTGTGCTACAAATGGACGTGGTGTTTTTAATTTTCACTCTCTTCTTTATTTCTGCTGACATAACAGAGGAAAAGGCAGGAATGACAACTTTACACCCTCACCTTGGCTACGGTATGAATGCTGATTCCCCACCAACCTTGCCCCACAAAGTCATATATTGATACCCCATACCCATCCCAATAGTATTAAGATGTGGAGCCATGAGGAGGTATTAGGTCAAGGGCAGAACTCTCGTGAAAGAAATTAGTACCCTTGCCACACAGAATAGTATCCAAAAAATGTAAATAACTAAAAATAAAATAATATGCAAGACTTCTACGAATAAACATGTATAATATTATGGAAAGAATATGAATAAGACCTAAGTGAGTGGAGGGACATACTGTGTTTCAAGGATTGGAAAAGTTGATGTAAATTTTTTGATCTTTTCGAGTTGATCTAAATTCCAGGTGATTTCTTTGTGTGTGTAAAGTGATGCACTGAATTTTTAAATTTTTATGGAAATGTTAAGATCCAAGAATAGTGACAGTAAACTAAAAATACTTTAACATCAGATCAAGACTTATTATAAAGCCACTCTAACTAAGATATTAATTAGTACAAGGATAGACAAGTAGACTGAAGGAACAGGAGTCCAAAGAAAGAGCCATACATATATGAACATTTGATGTATAGCAGAGGTGATACTACAGAGTAGAGAAAAAAAGGATATTATTGACAATCAGTGGTGCTGGATCAACTAGATGCTCACACACAAAAACAAACTAAATAAAATAAACCTTGACCCCTACTTTAACCCAAATACAAAACTCAATTTTAAATGGATTATAGAGGCTCTAGGAAAATATTTTCAGAATTATTCATTTTGGCAAATATTTACTAAAAAGGAAAATATTTGTGCTACTTATAAAAGTAACAATTAAAATCCTCGAAGAAAGTGTGAGGGAAAACACTGGAAGCTATCCACCTGGGGAAGGACTTTATGAGGAAGACTTGTGTGGCAATCACAACAACAACAAAAACAAATGGGACTTAATGAAACTGAAAAGCTTCTGTACAGCTAAGGTGACAACAACCAAAGCAAATAGACAGCCTACACACTGGGAAAGGATATTTGCATATGTTGAATCAGACAAAAGCTTGATAACTAGGTTGCACAGAGAGCTCAAATTAATAAACAAAAAAAGAGCCAACAATCCTTTATATCACTGGGGCAAGAGAGATGAATAGAACTTTCTCTAAAGAAGACAGATGAATGGCTAACAAACATGAAAAAATGCTCAGGATCCCTAATTATTAGAGAAATGTAAATCAAAACCACCCTGAAATATCATCTAACCCCAGAAAGAATGGCCCACATCACAGAGTCTCAAAACTGCAGATGCTGGGGTGGATTTTGGAAGAAGGGAACACTTTTACACTGCTGGTGGGACTGCAAAACTAATATAACCTTTTTAGAAGGCAGTATGGAGAACTCTCAAAGAGAGTGGTGCATAGACTAGCTCAGTTAAGTATTTGTAGAATGGACAAACTACAAAGTAGATCTTTATATATACTTTGATTCATTCCTGGGCTCTCTCTTCTGCTCCAGGGACTGATCTGTTCGTTTGTGCACCTGTTTGCATCACTGGGCCTTAGAGGTTGGCCAACAGTTGGCAGTACAGTCACAGGAGGCATAATTCAAGCAGTGGGCTGTGCACCGGGGACACAACTGTTAAGTAAAAATAGACAGATGGTGTCATTGTCCTCGTGACAGTCAAATCCTAGCAGGATTGAGGAGGCAGAAAGGCTTAATTTCAAAGGAGAAATCATCAGTGTGGTCTAGGTCTGAGGGGTAAAAGCATGAAAGCAGGAAATGGGTAAAAAATATCTTGTCAGGATGAATAAGCAGGCTTGCAGGTCAGATGCTGGCAAACCCCCAAAGTGAACTCAAGGCTTTTATTTGAGGTGAACTTCTTGAGAGCTACTGGAGGCTCTAAAAAGGGCGTGCTATTTCCAGTCCCCAAACCAAGTGATGAGTGTTAGCATCTGTGACACAGAGCCCAGAATAAACCCCTGCTGAGACTGTATGACCGGCACGGTGCACGGGTGATGCGGTCATCTGACGCCCCTGCCGAGGCCGCAAACAAACAGCTCAGATCACTCCTGTGCCCTTGCTTTGAACCAGTGCCTGCCTGGGACCCAAGGTTGATGGATGGGTTTAAAATTTAAACAGCTATCTGACACCATTCGGAGACAGTAGTCCAGGTGTGGCCCTTGGCCGGGACTTGCTTCTCCACCATCCCCAACATGGATAGGGTTGCTGGCTGCCCCAGATTTTAGTGGGTGAGATGGCAGGAGGTGAAAATGTCGCCATTCTTGGCCAGGAGAGAAGGCACAGCAGGTTTAGAAGCCTCGGTAACCCCATCGTTCATCAGCCCACAGAGGCATGTCTTTGCGTATTTGCAATATTTTGTCTTTATATTGCATTTTGTCACCACAGACTTCCAATTCAAGGGGTAAAACTTTTATAGTCAGTGTTTCAATGTAAAGCTTGATTCTGACTGAATGTCCATAGCCCAGTTGTGCCCTCCGATGAACATAATAGACTCTTTAAATAACAGGAATTTTTACCTGGTGCAACCCCAGTTGTGTACATGTTGTTTTTAAAAGTTGAGCTTTCATGAGGCAGGATACAACGGTCAGGAAACTTCACCTCCTTGTTTTTTTGCAGGCAAGTGTGGATGGCCTTGCTTTGGAGGGGCAGGCATGTGCAACATCTTAGCCCAAGGGTCAGGAAGGCAGGAGGGCCTCGAGGCTGGCTTCTGGATCCATCAGCACGCTGCAAGCCTGGCGGGGTCTCGCTCAGAGCCTCCATATCGTGCATTTGTGCTCAGATTCTCCTCCTCCCCAGAGGAGGGATTTCTCTGGGGAATTTGGGAGGAGAAAGCATTCTGGTACCTTCCTAGATTCTTTCCCTTCTTCCTGGGAAAGGCCTTCGTGTGCCACAGCACGCACAGCTAGCAGCCAGAGTTCTGAGGTCCCCGCCTCCCCCACCGAGCTGTCACTTGCCTCGCTCCTGTCAGACACCAGATTGTGACCTTCTAGAGGGCAAGCAACCTACAGCGGCAGATGAAATGAATCAAAGATGAAGAAGTGGCGGGATCCAGACAGAGCAGTGTGGTGTGAAGCAAGGCTTCCGGGTTTAGGGTTGACAGACCCCATTCAAGTTTTTTGACCCACAGCCAGTTGACATTTTGCAAGTCACTTTGTCCCTTGTTTGCCTCCATTCCCTCCACTGTATGGAGAAGCTTACTATCTTCTCCCTAGGAGGGTTGTAAAAACGGCCCACAGCAGCATGCGGACACTCATCCAGTGCACAGCACCTTGGCCCAAGCCCACGAATGTGAAAATCAACTGTGCCTCAAGCCAGGAGCTGCTGTGCACCTGGCCTGCTTGTTTCCCGAGGATTACCAGGACCCCTGCCCTTATCATGATATTTATGTAGGCTCAAATTATAATAGCAATGAAGGGAAATTTCTCACTTGTGCATCGTAACAAAAAAGTCTTTAACACCCATATAATCACTGAGCTTTTCTTCTGCTGCCCTGTTTCTCAGCTGGCTCCATCCTTTGCAGTGAGTCATCACCTCCTGGCCCAGAGCTCAGGCTTCCCTTATTGAGATAAGGAGGGGTGGTTGACAGAAGTGGCAAGAGGTGTGTGATAGGCAGAAATGTTTGCACGCTGGGGATCAGCTGAACAGCTAAACAGGAAAAGCCAAGAGGCAAATGGGTTAAAGCAAGTTAACGTGTGTCCGTGGAGTTTCCCAAGCTCCAGAGCATTAAATGCCATACAGGATAAAGATTTCAAAAGAGGCTAGAAATCAAGTTGTAAGATAAAGGATAGAAGGAAATTCTCTAGGTTATCATCTTGACTATGAGATTCCTGAAAGAACGGGATTATTATTATCTGGGATGATCATCCCCATGGCTCATGGATTGAAAAAGATGTGCCTGTTACCCACAGTCAAAAACAGCTATTTTGAGACCACAGTCTGACTGTGCATGGTGAATATGGCCCTAAGCCATAAAGATCCTGAAATCAAACATTATCTATGAAATTGGCATAGTGTTTAACGTTTTGAGCACCATCACCTGAAGTCCCAATGTCTTCGTGGGTCCATCCAGTAATGGCACTGAGATAACCACAAACTTTTAGTCTCTGTTGCTCTCCAGTGAGCTATTTCCTTTGCTAGCATTCAGGCCTTCAGAGACGCGTTGATTATGAAGCAAGACTATACACTCTCAGTGCTAAGAAGACCTACAGGTCCTGGGGGAGGAGGAGAGGGGAACGATTAAATAAATGCACCCTTGGATTAGTTCCCATTATAAATGGGCCCTGCAGTTTTATGGGTAATTATGCCATAAAAGAATTTTCAATTAGAGGATGAATACCATTTGTTTCTGCACAGGTTTCTCCTGATATCCCCTACCCATATTCTCCCCACAGCTGCGGTCCTGCTGCACCACCATTCCTAACCCCTTCTTTGTCCTACATCCCACCCTGTTCTCTGATTTGCTGTGAATCAGCAGATGTGGAAGGCCTCGGACTCGATAGTGAGACAGTACTACGTGCACTTGGTGGTGCTGACTATACCCCTGCTTCCCTAGGAACTGGAGTGCTCCAAATGAGGGCAACTCCTAGGGTCTGGCTTGAGTAAGAACTGAAGAGATTCTCTCAAGGAAGCCAAGAACAGAAAAGACAGAAGAGGTGGCCAAGATAAAGTCCTTAGAGAAACATGAGACTGATGAAAAGCACAGAGCTTAGGTGTCAGAAAGGCCTGGGGACAAATTTCGATTTAGCCACTTATAAATTGTATGGCTTTGAGAAAGTCATTCCATATCTAAAACTTTCGATTTCCTTCTATGTAAATTGAGGGTAACAAAGGATTACTGTAGAAATTATAACTAAATCTGGCATATGGTAGGTATGTGATATATATGAATTATTATTTTATCATCATTAGTGCTGAAGACTAAGCCAAAAATACCAAACACAAGTGGTTACGTCCAAAGAGTAGGAACAGGTTCAAAAAGTAGTAGACGAAATCAAAAATCTGAATGTGACATCAAAGCTGGAACATGGATGGTGTGTTTACACTGGCCTCCAAGTCACAAGTCACATGACTTGTGGGGCTGGGTCAGGCTTGTTTAAAGTTCTAAGGAGGGGTGGACCCTCTCTACCAGTGGGTGAGATATGGAAGTTACTTCACTCCCCCAAAACCACAAGGCAGCTTGTCTAATGGGTGCTCCTGGGCCCCATCTATCCACAGAGACGCCATCTGTCTCTCCTCTCCCCTCCTCGGGGACTGGGCTTTTGTGAACATGAGGTAGAAAACAGAATATGGAACCCAGTTCTCTTGGCAACAGATCCAAATTTAGCTCTTCAGAGGGAGAGTTCATATCACATCGTTTGTTCAAGTATAAACATGAGGGAAGAGAGAATCTCAGGTAAAAATGAAGGAGGAAAGTCTGAGGAAGAGAAAAGGGAATCAAAGACAGAAAAATAAGCAAACATAAAAAGGAGGTTACCAGCTTGTTACACTCCGTATTTTGGACTGTATTTTGGACTTAAGAAGATAACGTCCACCTGGCCCAAAAGAGGAAAGGCATCTGTAACTGTCCCTGGGTTATAAAAACTAAATCCTTCTTTTTCTTCCTTTCCTCATCTGTCAGATGAGAAAGGATTGGTTTGACTCAACTGAAAATCATGTTGACTTTTAAGTATAAAAGAAGCCACTGTGTTTTGTGAATAAGAGATGGCTGAAGACTAATATTATATAAATACTTGAACATTTGTTTTCTGCCAAATGCCTGGCACTATGATAAGCAATTTTATATTAATTATCTGACTTAATCTTCATGATAATGAAGGCAGTTCAAGTCCAAGTCCATTGACAGAAGGCAAACTTAAAGCCAAAAAGTTAAGTACTGTGCCCCATATTCATGCAGCTAGAAAATGGAAGTGTGGGAAGTCCTAAGGCTGGTGCATTCACATATTTACTCAGAAGACATTCATTAAGTATCTGTGATGTCCCAGGCACTGTGCTAAGTGCCTAGGGGCCAGGGTGACTAAAAGCAGACACAGTGGCTCAGCACCCGTAGCTTAATGGGTAGGGTGCTGGCCACATGCACCAGGGCTGGTGAGTTTGAACCCGACTAGGCCCTGCTAAACAAGAATGACAGCAATAACAACAACAACAACAACAAAAATAGCCAGGCTTTGTGGCAGGCGCCTGTAGTCCCAGCTACTGGGAGGCTGAGGTAAAAGAATTGCTTAAGCCCAAGAATTTGAAGGTGCTATGAGCTGTGATGCCAGGGTACTCTACAGAGAGTGACATCGTGAGACTCTGTCTCAAAAAAGCAAACAAACAAACAAAGCAAAACAAAAAACGGTCTTTATCCTCCATCTACCAAAGAAGATGAATGAGACAACCCAAAATGTGTTGAAGTAGCAACAAACATGGTGAGACAGAAGAGTTACATGGCACCTGGGGAACCTACCATGGGATTTGACCTGGCCAGGAAGGTTGGGAGTCTCCCCTCAAGTGCCTTGAGCTAAGATTTGAAAGGAAGGATGGGAGGGAAGATGACTGCGAGCAGAGATGACAGGTGTAGAAGTTCTGTGGCAGGAGGGAGTGTGAGAATTGGTAGGGACAAGAGACAGCCAATGTGACTGTGGCAGAGAGAACAAGGCAAAGTGCAGACAGAGAGGGAGAAAGGGCCAGGCCATGCACAGCTTTGTGGCCCAAAGGGAGGAATTTGCCTTTTTCCTAAGAGCAATAGAACAGCAACCCCCACCCCAAAAGGTTCTGAGCAGAAAAACACTGGACTACCAAATTAGATACAAATTATCTTACTTTGCCAGAGGAAATGGGTCACCAACCAAACACCCACCTTACCCAGGAGGGAAGGAAACAGAAGCAAGGGAACATTGTTTTCTGCTTTTCTTTCTTGAGAGTGTTGACCTAACTACAGATCATTAACAATAGGACAAATGCTGTATGGCTAGACTATTCTGTGAAAATCCACAAAAGGCCCACCCTGGCTTCTAAAATGCTTTGTCAGTGGAAATCTTGCATCAGTTCTCAGTCGTTCTTTAAAACACCATTATAGAAGAAGCAGATGAGTTTGCTTTGCTTTGTCTATAAACGAACAGATTTAAGGTGCCTACTCACTCAGTGTGGTAGTTAGGAAGACTAAACACACGTATAAATCAAACACACCAATGCCTAACTACTGAGGTCCTGCATTTTAAATTATCACAGGTGTTCTGCATGATGTGGGGGGAAATTTTCCCTCTTATTAAAAGATCCCAGGCCCTTTTAGACATATGTGTTCTCCCAGAAGGAATAAATAAACAGAATGAGGCAAATTAAAGGTAGGTTTTATTTCTTTAATTGAAGTTAGTATATGTTCATCCATTCTGAGAAAGAACTATCACATCAGAAAAAAGGGCCTGAGCATTCAAAGTTTTCAATCATTTCTAGGAAATTTTGAAAGATTGTGCTTACTTACGGTGACTGATCATACTATTCTAGCTATATGAATATTAATAAGTCTTTGAACTTGAAGAAGTTTCTTTATAGATTAAAAAGAAAATTATTTCAAGTTTGGTTTCCTGCATTTTAGAAAGGACAGAGGTCTTCTCACAGATCTTGAAGCAGAAATGGAAGGGAAACCAAGAATATCCTAGAAAATTAGTCTGTCTTTTTTTTTTTTTTTTGACATTCTATAGCAGAGAAAAAAATGTAACACTAGGCCATCTCTGTAATCCCAATGTGATCTGTTCACAGATTTGATGCTCACAAATCACCATCTGTAACAGCCAGCTAGTTCCTGTTACCTCCATCTGGAAATTCCACCTCTTCAGTGTGCCTTGCCCGACTCTTCAGAGTCTACCCTCCACTGACTCATCCACTATCTTCTCTCATCTCTCCCCTAATCTCTATGTGGTGGTTTTAAAATAAGTTCACATGTTCTTCCAAACGCCCCCCTCTAAAAGGTGAAGCTTAATTTTCCTCTTTTGGGGCATGGGCTAAGTTTTTGCCTCACTTTTAACATATAGAATATGGTGGCAGTGATAGAAGGTGGCTCTCTTTTGGGGAACACTCACTCTGGGGGGACCCAGCTGCTACATTGTGAGGAGACTCAGGCAACGATGTGGAGAAGTCTGTGTGGTGAGGAATGGAGTCCTCCCACCAACAGCCACGTGAGCTGCCATCTTGAAAGCAGATCCTCCAGCCTCAGTCAAGCCTTTGGATGACTGCAGCTCCAGCCATCAGCCTGAGTGGCCCTGAGCCAGAACCACCCAGCTAAACTGCTCCCAAATTCCTGACCCAGAGAAACAAAGATAATAAAGGTTTGTTATTTTAAGCCTCAAAGTTGCCAAGACAATTTTTATATGGCAATGGAGAACCAATGAACTATGTAATAACTAAAAAAATTACTAACATTTGCCAAATTCACTAGAATATAATCTCCTTTCAGAGAGTAATCACATCCATTTGTCTTGCTGTTGGATCCTCAGTACCTGACACAAAACCTAAATGAATGAAGAAGACCTTAGTCACATGCCTGATGTTATTCCTTTCACGTATATTTTCACCTTTAATTCTCACAGTTGTACTATAAAGTGTATTTATTATCCTTATTTTACAGATAAGTATTAGGAAGCTTAGCAAGATTATGCAACTAGATTCTTAAATCTCTGTGACTCCAGACCCATGGGCTGGGCTCAGCCATGCTGCTGTATGTTTCTCCACATTCCCAATTGCTGTGCTATCAGCTAGAGACACATTCTGCCCTCGTATCTCCTCAGAACTAGGATAAGGGACCGAAGTGAGTCAGAGCTCCTGTGGAAGTGTAACCAGCATATACTTCTGCAAGAAAGCAGAATGAGTTCAATTAGTGGATGAGAAGATTGAAGTCAGCTTCTAGAGGGGGAAGGAGGGAAGACCTGCACAAATAAACAGGAACAAGTCACTGGCCCCCTTACAAGTCCACCTTGCTGTCTAGGTGGTTTTCTGTGAGCCTTCTCTCCCTCATCCGCAGCAAAGTTTTTGACTGGCTTAGAAACAGAAACAAAATGCCCAGATCTGGGCTGGTCTCACAAGATGGCCCCTGGATTTTCCAAACACGACACAATCTGGGGATTAAGTTCTTGGACTCCAAGTCCCTGGATCACATTCCTGGCCCTGCAGGAAGCCCTGAAGGGAAAGTGTGGAGTTGTTGGAAACAAGATTGGAGGAAATTAACCTGCCAAATCCACTCAACCATTTATTCATTGTGAATGCTAACGACATTTGTCCATGACTAAATGCGCAGTTTCTTGGTGGTAAACTACTTTATCCTTCAAAAAATGAAAATCTGGGCTCGGCACCTGTAGCTCAGTAGTTAAGGTGCTGGCTGCATGCACCAGAACTGGTGGGTTCAAACCCTGCCCTGGCCTGCTGGACAAAAATGACAACAACGACAAAAATAGCTGGGCATTGTGGTGGGCACCTGTAGTCCCAGCTACTTGGGAGGCTGAGGCAAGAGAATCGCTTAAGCCCAAGAGTTTGAGGTTGTTGTGAGCTGTGATGTGTGATGCCACAGCACTCTACCGAAGGCAATATGGTGAGACTGTCTCAATTAAAAAAAAAAAAAACCAACATAAAAATCTAGAGTGCTGTAGTAATTTAATAGGAATTTATTAACAGTTCGAAAAATTCCTTTTGTGTTGTTTTGAGGCTTTTAGATTCATTTCCTACAATATCATGGCTCTTGGAAATAACCTTACCTATCTTTGTCCTTACAACTCCATCTAATCCAGCCTTGAGGATGGCTAACTTTTTGTGAAAATTAAGTTTTTAGTAGAGTTCTAGAAGATAGAACAACCCATGAGCAAATCTCAAGGTTATGTATTTTGATATATTCCCTCAAAAAACAGCTTGTTTTTCTAGTGGACAGAAAAATGGGAAACATTATTTTTAAAAAATTACTTTTAATTATTATAAACACATAACAATCATACATATTTATTTTCTAATGTCAAAATAATTTTTAGAAGAAGCTCATTTTACACTATCAAGTGAAAAATTTGGGATACTAGAAAGTATGTATGTTAAGTATAT
Organism: Galagoides demidoff; assembly: GCA_963574575.1. Classification (NCBI taxonomy): domain Eukaryota; kingdom Metazoa; phylum Chordata; class Mammalia; order Primates; family Galagidae; genus Galagoides; species Galagoides demidoff. The sequence goes on along the minus strand of CAUYQV010049483.1, from coordinate 10,491 downwards.
AGAAAGCTTTACATTTACATACAGAAAAGGCCTGGATAGACATTAAATATTTTAATAATTTAGCCCGCCCTCCGTCTATCTGTGTCCTCCTTCTAGTGTGTCTGTAGGGCCTACTGTGTGTCAGGCACTGTCCTAGGCCTCAAGGGTCCAGCAGAGTCAGGTCTGTTTTCAAATGGCTCACAATCCAGTGAGAGAGGGTGTGAAGTTAATAAACAGTCAGGAAGAAAAGATGCGTAACAGGCAGTGCAGCATACCAGTTCTGAGAACTTGCCTGGGTGATCAACAGACAGACCTATGAGTAAGTACAAACCAGAGTTTTGCACTCACTAGCTGTGTGACCTTAAGCAACTTCTCTAAGTTTCGATGTCCTTGTTTGCACGTGGGGATAAAAATAGCCATCTCAGGGGACCATTGTAAGGGATAAGTGGTCTCATCTGAAGGTGAAGCATTTAATCATGCCCACCACTGGCTTTATTCCAGAGGGCATAGCAGAAGCCCCGGGGAGGCTAAAAGAGATCCTGAAGATCAGAATTCCTAAACTGATTGTCATGGGGCTGACCCTGGAGAGTTCGTGTGTCTCATAAACCCAGTCACTGGGGGAGAACCTGATATTGTTACCCTACAAAAACTTCAAGTCTCTAAGATCACTCAACTCCTGTTCTCAGAGGCCACTCACTTTCTCCCCCAAGCTTTTAGCTTCACTTGTATGTCCTGCCTTTTCTGAAGGGTTGGGTGGCAGGCCCCTTATACAGGGCAAATCCCTAAAACGGCTTAAAGGCCTCCGACCACACAACCCACCCCACCTGAGACCTGACTTCTCACATCACTTCCTTTTTCGTGTCTGGAAAATTTAATTCTAACCATGATTTAAAAGAGTTCTTAGATCATACTTTCTCCAAGAGGTATCATGGTGTGAGAGAAAAAGCCCAGTCATTGAAGTCAGGCAGTCCCGAGTCTGAATCCTGGGGCTCTGAGCCTGGGACCCTTGGGTGAACACCATGTGCCGGTCTCTGGACTCATGTTTTTGCACAAGAGCAAAAATATCTCATGGATTCGTTACAGAAATGAAAGGAAAGTCCCCTATGGAAGGACTTATGGAAGGTCACTAACTGAATAACCCAACCTTGGCCCGTGTTTAATACATGTTGGTTTTCTTTCTTTGTCAATAACAACGATGCATTGACTGTATTTACACACAGATTTTATAACTCTGCCACTTAATGCCAACATGCCCTCATTCTCTTAGTGTGTATTCAGATGCAGAGTAAATAAGCCTTTCAGATGCTTTTAAAGCTGAAGCCCAACTGAATTAATTAAGTAGATTTTGAGGCGAGGATGTGCATCCATCCCTCATTTTTAGCAGAATCAGACAATGCTGACAAGAGGAGAAATGAAATCAACACCGGTCAGATTGAGGGAGCTCCGTTAATTACCATCACTCAAAGTCTGGAGTGAAAAATTCAGTTCTGTAATTGAAGGGTGAATGTACTCCAAGGTACCCTTGTTAAATAGATTTTCCTATGTATGCAATTTCTCAAGTATCTTTATCCTTAGGTCTATTTTCTCTGTAGCCTCTCAAATTAAAAAGTTAAATCTCTGACTTGGACAATCTCGAAGCCTCTTAAGTATTCTACCCTGGACTCTGTGTCTCCTTGCTAATATGCATCGGAAACACAAAATCCAGAGTAACACTCCTAAAGTACTTTCACATCAGCAGTTGGTAATTTAGTGTCCAGGCTGACCATCGGTATCTGCTCATAAGCTGATAACACGTCACATAATCTACCAAATAAAGTTTAGATCGCTTACCATGGTATCAAGGCTCCTCATAACGTGATACAATCTTCAGCCTTACTTACAAACAATACAAATGATTTCCTAAACTAGGATATCTCAAAACATGCATGTGAATCACGAGGGGATCTTGGTCCAAGTTTTTAGATTCTGATTTAGTTGGGTTGGAGTAAGGACCTGAAATTCTGCATTGCTTTTGTTCTTTTTTTTCTTTTCCTATCTTCCTTTCTTCCTTCCCTCCTTCCTCTTTCCTTTTCTTGAGACAGAATTTCACTCTGTCACCCTGGGTAGAGTACTATGGCATCATAGCTCACAGCAACCTCAAACTCTTGGGCTCAAGCACTCCTCTTGCCTCTGCCTTCCAAGTAGCTGGGACTATAGGCACCCACCACAACGCCCAGGTAGTTTTTCTATTTTTAGTAGAGACAGAGTCTCACTCTTGCTCTGGCTAGTCTCAGACACAGGAGCTCAAGCAATCCACCCGCCTTGGCCTCCCAGAGTGGTAGGATTACAGGCGTGAGCCACTGGGCCCAGTGATTCTGCATTTCTATCAAGAGGATGTTGATGCTGCTCTGCTGTGCACTACAACTTTGAGTAAGAAGGAAGGGACTCCCTCTAAACCACCTCAGCCCCTATGTTCCTACTGTTACTTCCCCTGAATGCCCTCTGATCTCAATTAATTGATGATACCCCAGAGTCAAGCTCAAATGCAACTTCCTCACTACAGTTTTCTATTAACTTCTTGAAATAAATATAAACTCCTCCTCCTTGGAATTCTTACATATTATTTGGTTTGGAAAATCAATCATCAAAAAAGCACAACTAGCAGAGTTTTCATGTACATTTCCACTTTAGCATAAGTCCTGTTGTTTTCTTCTACGCTGACCCAATCATACTTTAAAATGATCTGCATGTTCATTATTAACTCTGCACAGTAATTAAAGTACCATAGGAAGATCCTATTCATTCAGGATAAAAGAACCAAAAGAAGAATGTGAACAACCTAAATTGTGCAGAATTGCATGATAATAATTTATGTTCATAGTAATAACCCAGAGGCATAGGAAGCCTAAAATAGCTTCTGATTCATCAAAGAAAGATTAAAATTATATGCAGCATATTTTAGTTTTAAGTGAATTTGATCGTGTTCTAATTCTCTGAAAACTGACATATGGGCTCTGTGTGTGTATGTGTAAGAATGAGATGTGTTCTGATTCCTTGACATTGTATAAGAAAGATGTAATTGTCATTTTCAGTTCCATGTAACATTCAGCACCCTTAGCACCAACTCCATGCCTGCATTCCTCTGTTACCACACCGTCACATGCATACACACCCACCTGACGTCTCAGGAAAAAAAAAAAAAATAGGAAAACTAGGATTCTACTATACTTCCAAATTCCCAAAATAAACTCCTTAAAACCCTCATCTTTCCCCCCCTAAAATTGAAGACCTTATAATTATCTGCACTGAGCCCAGTAGACACTGGTTATGTCTCCATTTTTATCCAGTTCTATAAAGCATGCATATTGCTCTTCATTCCAAAGGTCTTTGCAATGGATTATAAACATTCACACACTAAAATAAAAAGAAAATGCCAGGCACGGTGGCTCAAGCCTGTGATCCTAGCACTCTGCAAGGCTGAGGTGGGTGGATTGCTTGAGCTCAGGAGTTTGAGACTAGCTTGAGCAAAGGCAAGACCCTCCCTCTAATAAAATAGAAAAACAGAAGTAAGAGAATCACTGGAGCCCAAGAGTTGGAGGTTGCAGTGAGCTATGAATGACACCATGGCACTCTACCCAGGGTGACAGCTTGAGACTCTGTCTCAAAATAAATAAATAAAAGAAAAAAGAAAAAACAAAGGAAATAAAATGTGCAAAAGAGAAAAACAAAGGTCCCACATGAGTGAAGGCAGGAAGGGTGGTGGCCTGGACATGTATTTCACGAGGTGCCGTCAGGAACAAGAATGCAGCACGTTCAGGTCCGACTCGCTGCCTCGTCCAGCTCTTTCCTTTCTCCTTCCCAACACACCAGGCAGATGGCCAGGCTTGTTCCTATTCTTTTTCTCTGGGACAGGCTCGTACACATTACCTTCCCTTTTCCAGAGGTGACGTGCACCTCCCTGTCTTCCCTGGGATTACGTTGGAATTGTTGCTTCACTTACAAGGAAGAATAAATCACATATGTGTTCATCTGTTTTGTTTTTAATCATTATATTCAATACATTCTCCCCACAATAAACTTCTTATCCTCCCCCTTTCCCACCTCGAGGACATTTCCTTGCTTCTAAAAAAGTGAGACTTAGGTCTCGTTCCAAACCTGTGTGTTTATCCATCCTGCAGGCCCGATGGGTCTCTGGCCTGACGAGGCTTGCTATTGGCTATGAGTCTTATTTCCTGCCAGTGGAGAAACTTCCTCATCCTTTGAGGAAGCTCAGGTTGTCAGTGCTGGCTCCTGATGTCCCAGGCTCCTGACTCTAGCCACACCATCAGGACAGCTTTCCTCCAGTGGAGGTGACCCTGGGGTGGTCCTGCATCCCCAGTGGGAGGGGTGTGGGTATCACCCCTCCAAAGCATCAGGAGGTGAGGACCAGCTCCCATGTCCTGTCTGTGGCCTCCAGAGTCTGGCTCCAAAAAGAAGCAGGTGCTGGCTGAGCCTGGGATTCCGCGGACTCTCGTGCTGCCCCCTCGGTACATTCGGGGAGGCTGGAGGCATTTCCCCGGATGTAAGTCTGTATGTACAGGTAGCCATATGTCACAGAACAGATCCGATAAACATCAGAGAGTGAGGCGGGGGAGAGAGCACGAGCAGGTGCCGATGCGGGACATCAGCAGATGGAGGAAAGGGAAGGCCACAGACCTGTACCTCCAAGGCTCCTTCATGGATTCTTACTCTTTGAAAGAAGAAGTCCCCTTCCTAAGGAAGAAACTCAACTCCACACTGTAAGTTTAGGTCAACAGTGGAGAGCCTGGGATAAAGTTGGAGTGGATATACTATAGACAGCAATCCTGGGAGCCCTGGTCAGACTAGACACAAGACTCCAAATGAGTCCACTGCAGGGGAGGGCTGTCCCTGGGGAGGGGCACTGCCAGTGGAAGACCCAGGGTGTCTTGGTCAGTGGAGGAAGAGATAACCACATCTTAGTCCTCAAAGCATGAGGGAGGGAACTTCCCCATCTTTTACAAAGATGGGGAAACTGCATGGCAGCTGACCAGTCCTGGGCTATCACTGAGCAAGGGTCACCCATTGCAGTCTTCACTACTGACCATTGAGAATTCAATGCAAAAAGCTCTACTAGGCTCCCTTCCACAGCTGACTTATTGCCTGTGGAGAACCCACCCCGCAGTGGCCCTGGTCACTTTATAGTGGCCTAACAGAGGCTTGATGTTTGTGAAAGGAGAAGAAGATTTGTACCCTTAGCAAAGTGACACTGGGCAGAACGGACTGGAAATCCCCGCTGTCTCAGTCACACAGGCTGTCCCTGGCATCCTCCTTGCTTTGCATTCTGCTTTAGCTCCTAAGAATCCCTGAGTTTCTGATTGCCCATAAAGTATCTTCTGCTTGGCTCAAAGCATCAGGGTTTATATTGGCCTATTTCTTATAAATCTACCATGCTGCTTATGCACAATTTGCCTTAACCTTGGTTATTTATCTCTGCCTTGATTTAAAGGTTTGGACTTCCTCTTATTCACACCTGATTCCTCTGGTCGTATTTTATTCTCCTCGGGCTCACTTCCTCATTCTTTATTCACGTTAACTAAAATTTACGCCATCGCATGGAATTATTTAAAGTAATCATGGAAAGTGCAATCTTCATGTAGTGAAAGGGTCCTAAGATGAAATACCAGGATTTCATACATTTCCAAGTTCTTAGCACCATGTCAGCTGCCTATCTGATGAACAGGAGAGGCTAGGTAAGATATGACGATGAACGCCCCACAATTGTGGGCCCCCTTATTATTTTTTCATATAATCCAAGCACAATCTGTTAGAATTGAAAGAGACCCTGGAGATAATAAGATACAACCCTATCATTTTACAGAGAGGTACCTTGTAGACCAGAAAGATTAAAGCCTTTATCCAAGGTCCTAGGGCCAACCAGCAAGGATGCTAAGACCAGAACTGGGTTTCCAATTTCTAGGTTTAGTGCTTTTACACTATATTGAGAACTGACTCAACAAACATAAGTGAATAGAATTGGAATTTTTTTAAGTCAAGGTTTCAATGAGTGAAGCCCAAAAGGAGTTTGTTTCACTCACTAATTCATTTCATTTCTATTTATTGAATGCTCACTACGCTTAGCCAAGAAGGTAAAGCTGGGAGGAAACAGATGCCAACCCTGTTTGTGAACCTTAGGCATAAGCATAGATCCATGCAAATAAATTATAGCACATTTCGTTGATTTTTAGATGTAACTGGTTTTTTAACATCTCGGGATATCCAGTTTTGAGGCACATAGTGTTATTAATATGTCTTAAGATCAAGTTGGCTGGAAGGGAGTCAGGCTCGTCCAGAGAGTATTTGCACTGGCTGCTTTTGCCCAGGCCGCTCTCAACATGGCACTCCCTTTAAACCATACTCTGCACTTGAGATTTCCTCATCCACACTTGTAGTTGGACTTTAAGCCACAAACCTACATCATCATCACCTCTTGATTTAAATTCCCAGATCGACTTTTCTTCCTTCTTCCACCTGGGGCCAAGGCTGTGACCGGCCAGTTTCCCTGCTGTGTCTTTCTACCTGCTGCGTCAGTTTCTCACAAGTTTCCCACCTTCATGGGTGGGTTAGCTTCCTGCAGGGAGCCTTACGCTAAATTCTGCACCTTGAGCTTGTTGTTTTCACCTTTCACAGAGGTACATACAATAATGGTGCATTTCACCATCACTGGCATCTTAGGTTCTGTGAAATACAGTGATTATAAATTGTGATAAGAATTGTAAAAGAACAGTGCAGAGAGGACTGAGAAAGCACAGCAGGGCGACATAATTTAGATTGAAGTCCTCTATGAATAACTGATGTGTAAACTAAATCCCGAGGTCTGGGACAGATGACTTAGGGGCTGAGCATTTTAGACAGGAAGACAGCTTATGTGAAGGAAGCCCACTTAGGTAAAGAAGTCAGGGTTGCTTTTAGTATTTCAATTAAAAAATTTCCATTTATTTTTGTGAGTGTGTATTTATAGGGCACAAGTGCAATTTTGGGACACTGATATATTGCACGGTGCTGAAGTCAGGGCCCTTTATAGCTCACTGAAGCAACTCACGTGGTGTCCAGCAAACAACCTCCCGTCATCCAGACCCCCTCATCCCTCACCCCCAAGTCCCCATTTTCCATCACTCCATACTCTGCTCCTATATGTACACGGTATTTTGCTCCCACCAGGGTTCCTCTTACATTTCTTCAGTGTGATGTGACAGTTTCCAAAGTGTTCATAAAGAAAAATAAATAAAAGAATATCTTTTCGCTGACTAGCTTTTCCTTAAAAACAAAATGGGATATAGGATGGATTCCTACTTGTAACCTACTTTAGAAAAAAAATCACATTTTTATAAGCGCATAGGGTTATGCCCCTGATTATAATTGTCACCTGTGATTTCCTCAATCTGAAGTTGATTTTGTTCCTATTGCTAAGGCACAGTGAATTAACAAGCGGATCTACAGTAAGATAAACCGTCACCATTTACACATGCTTTTTGCTTGGGGAAGTATTAAAACCACTCCCTTTCCCTGCTTTTCTACAGCAGCCTCATCTCCTGAGGCTGAGCATTCCAGAGCGGAGGGAGAGCCTGTAGGTGTGGAGAATAAACTGTCATTTGAAACAGGTTCCAGAGGCTTCCAGCAGGTAAAGGCAGGGCACCATTCTTCACAGCCAGTTCTCCTATAATCCTACAAAAGCCAGTGCTTCCCAGCATTCCTCCTAAGGTGCTTCCTGAGATTTCTAAAAAGTGGTGGGGGAAAAAAAATCTCAATTCCTGTCTGTGAAATAAATGCAATGTGAACTAAAATAAAAATTTAAGCACCCCAGCCAACTAAATGGACTTCCCTTCTTGGCCAAGGGGAATCCCCCTTAACAACAACAATAAGAAGGAGAAGGAGGTGGGACAAGCCTAGTTTCGCTCCGTCTCTTTTGGAGTTACTCTTTGTAATAACATGATACAAAGTTACTAATGAGCCATACCTGTAGGTCATCAAATTAACAGACCATTTGAGTCTTGTTATAGGTTGGAGGTTAATCTCTCTGATTAACAGAGTGCCTTCCTTAACTTAAAACATTCCAAGCCTTTAACCAAAGCTTCATTTCTGGGAGGTGCCTGTGGTTCAAAGGAGTAGGGCACAGGCCCCTATATGCTTGGAAGTGGTGGGTTCAAACCCAGCCCCGGCCAAAACTGCAAAAAAAAAAAAAAAAAAGTTAACAAAGCTTCATTTCTTTCTTTCTTTTTTTTTTTTTATTGAATGGTAACTATGTACATTAATTCACTTCTGGGGTACAGTGTGGGGTTTTCACATGCAATCCGAAATACTTCCATCAAACTGATCAACACAGCCTTCATGTCATTTTCTCAGTTATTGTTTTAAAACATTCTGATTCTACTCTTAGAGAGTTTCACTTGTACCCCTAATGTCTTATTTTTGTCTTTAATAGGAAGGACTAATTAATACATAAAGTACGTCTAGTTTAATGGTTAGAAAATCTAGAACATATTTAATTTCTTGAGTTATTTTTTGCATATTTTTATTTTTTAAATATAATCTTTCTTTATTTCTTACAGAAGATCCCGTTTTTGCCTTGCCCACAAATCCAGTATTGCAAATAGTAGACGCCTATAAGCGTGTCGTTGTTCTAATTGGAAAGTTGAATATTAGACAGAAATACTTAAGGAGCTTTCATTTACTCATTGTAAGATATACTCCGTTTTTAATTAATGAGTAATTTTAATTCTGAACTATTAAATGGTTCTCAAGAAAGTGAAATACTCATACTTAATTTCTTAGAAAAGCCTTTGATGTAAAGTTATTTGTTGTTACTATTCCTATGTTTTTAGAACGATGCTTTTAAATGTTTGTTTTAAATAGTTGAAACCTGACCCCAATATAAGCCATGTACTTTGAAGAGAAACTCGGACAAGCTGTTCTAGCACAGCTTGGGGAATTCGGGGCTCCAGTTAGGAGGATAATGGGCCCAGAGTGGGAAAGCTGAAGAGGAAAAGCCCGCATTTAGCTCAAGGGCACCATCAGCACTAATTTGGATTCTGGATTTCATTAGTTGCAGGGATTTTTATTTGACTTAGTATTCTGTTGTCTTATGAGATTTTTCACTTCACAAGCATGTTCAATAGTAGCCTAGCTTTGTAAGTCACTGATACCTGGAATCATTCCTTAGTTAAATAGTGTTGTCATGAGTACATGAAAATTTGTTTGGGCTCTTGACCGCTGTTGTTAAACAATAGAAAACTCTTTTCTGGCTATGGTTAATGATGCTAAATAAAGCCCAAAGAAATAAAAACAAACAAAAAAAAATCACAAGCTTCTCAGTCTAATGAATACCAATATTAGGAGTGTACCTTGCATTGTTTCCTGTGGGTATGAGTTCACCAGGAATGAAGTCAGGAAGTCTGAGAAATAAAGAAACCAGGATGTAAATGAAAATGCGTATGTTCTGTACAAACAAACTTGATTGCACCCCGTGAATTTGTTTACAGCAGGACAGCGTTTTGTGCCCTTCCAGAGAGGTGCTTCACAAGGCATTCGGTGTGAACCATGTCCCCAATCTGTTCCACTGTGGCAGTCAAGCCAGCTGCAGGAGCAAGCAGGCCACATGCCAGGAAAGGACACATTCTTGTATGTTTCCCTTAATATTAAATTTTAGAGATCACCGAGACTCCCTCTGAATATATTTGCTTCCTAAAATGTTATCTGCAGAGAAGTTTACTCTTTGTGTATTTTTGTGCAAACTTAGCATTTTGTTTTAATTTTGAAAATACTAACATTCAATTTCTTTGCTCTGTGAGGTCAGAGTTTGGAGATGGGCAGTAAACTGCAACGCCAGTATTCTTGCACGTGGTTTGTCCCCGATAAGGAATCCCTCAGCGATGGGTATAGAATTGCTAGCATCCTCAATTCTAGAATCACTATGGGGTCAAAAAAGAAAACGAGGCAACGAAAATGAGGGCTTCAACTTAAAGAGTTTGAGCTGTCTCCCGTCTCTAAGCTTCGCTGCCCACTGCTGCGTCCTTCACGTCAGCAGTGGGTTTTCTGTCTGCCCGTCCTTTTGTATGTTTTGTAGGATTTTATTTCTGTCATTAAGCATTTTCATGGAATGTTTTCTTCAGTCTTGATGATCTTCTTTTAAGAAAGAAGTCAGAGTTACTTTTCTTGGAGTTTGAAAACCCCCAATGACTCTTTTCTGTATTTTCTTGACTGTGAGAGGGGTGTTTATTTGTGCAGTGACACTCCCAATATCGGATCTGCTTCAGTTAAGTCAGAGTCACTTCTACCCGCCCAGGAGCATAAATGGTGCCAAATAAAATGGTGAGCGATGAATTGAACAAACCTATGCTACCTGTATGGAGTTCGTCTTTTCAGGATTCCAATTCTATAAATCTTAGGTTAAAAGTTTTATGCACGTTTTATTTAATAACAATAACCATGCAAAGATAGCACACAAAATCTTTAATATGATTGTTATTATTTCTTTAG
>CAUYQV010049480.1:0-11998 GCA_963574575.1 Galagoides demidoff | reverse complement strand
TGTGGTCCCAGCTACTTGGGAGGCGGAGGCAGGAGACTCGCTTGAGCCCAGGAGTTGGAGGTTGCTGTGAGCTGTGATGCCATGGCACTCTACCCAGGGGGATAGCTTGAGGCTCTGTCTCAAAAAAAAAAAAAAAAAAGTCTGATCTAGAAACCATCTACTGGAGAGCATGAATTATTTTAAATTGCAGCAGGAAGACATACCACCTAGACTGATGTGAATAATATATATATATATATTTTTTTTTTTTTTTTTTGAGCCTCAAGCTGTTGCCCTGAGTAGAGTGCTGTGGCGTCACGGCTCACAGCAACCTCCAACTCCTGGGCTCAAGTGAGTCTCCTGCCTCTGCCTCCCAAGTAGTTGGGACTACAGGTGTCCGCCACAATGCCCGGCTATTTTTTGTTTCAGCCATCATTGTTGTTGTTTGGTGGGCCAGGCTGTATTCAAACTCACCAGGTCAGGTATATGTGGCTGGCGCCTTAGCTGCTTGAGCCACAGGTGCTGAGCTGTGAATACTAATCTTCAGGAAGGGATAACTGTGAGACTTGAACCTCAGGCACTGAGGAAGAATTTCACAATCGTGGACCTCTTCCTTTCTTGAGGTCCTATTCACTGTTCCTCTCTGTTTCGTATGGGACCGTTGGGACTTGGGCTATACTATATTTTGTCCAAGATCCCAAATGGCGTTTTTCTCTAGGGGATTGTAATCCTGTGACCTCCATATTGTCATCATCCTCTTGGAAGGTGATGTGAAGGGGGAAACTTTATGACTGGAAAATGTTTTTTCTTGTTATTGGTGTTTTGTAAGGATAAATGACAAAGTTGAGTTTGGAGCAGCCCAGGAGTTTTAAAAACCATTCTGTGTTGCCTCAGAAAAGCTCATTAAATTGAAATGTTTCCCCATGGCACATGTCCTATTCCAAACTTGTGTTTGGCAGAATAGTAATTACACCGAACTGGAAACATTGGTTTCACTCTAATGATAAGCAAAGTTGGAAAATACACCGAGAGCAGATGGGCGTAATTTGTAGAGTGCTGAACGGGTGTGGGGGGGTTACAGAGAGAACAGCATTTGGGTAACACTTTTTCTTCTAAGGTAATTTCTTTCACTTGGCAACTTGGAGTGGGAGAAAGTCCGTATATTTATGGGAAACACTATCAGTGGCATTGGAGAAAAGAGCCTCTTTTTCTCTCTTGGATAGTATGTGGCTACTTGAGGGTGATGATGACAGTGATGGTGAAGATTTTTAGACACAGGCCTCACTCTGTTGCCCAGGATGGAATGCAGTGGGGTCATCACAGCTCACTGCAGCCTCCAACTTTTGGGCTCAAGTGATTCTCCTACCTCAGCCTCCCAGTGCTAAGATTAGAGTTATGAGCCACTGTGCCTGGGTGCCACTGGATCCTGAATGTCTTTAGAACTGAGGTCCAGAGTCACCCAGACCAACACAGGGAATGCTGGTCCATTCCAAGACCCTCAGAACAACCAGTGTAAAGGTCAAACACTGTCTGCCAACACCTTGTGAGCCTGCCTCCGCTGATCTTAACCATCATTTTAAAGTGTCTGCCTCACCTGGCAGCTGAGCCATAAAACATGGCTTTTGCTGAGACTGCAAAAGATGATGCTGATGTTCGTGTGTTCACATTCCTTCTCCAGCCCCATTAAACACCTTCATCCCAATCAATTAATTGCTCAATTGAATTAATAAGTTATTTACTGAGTCCTATTTTATAGACATCACAGTACTAAGTAACATAGAGCCACCCTTGCCCTTGTGGAGTCTTATTTTCTTCAAGGGAAGAAATGAGTAATAATGACAGGGCAGGTGGTTATACTACACTGGGGAGGCTTGGGGAACCCTGGACACATGTTGTAGGGGTTCCTCTTTAGTCGAGAACTGGGGTCCCTTCAGACAATCTAACTTGGTACCTAAGAAATGAGTGGAATCTGCTAGGCCTGGAGGGGAGGGAAGATCTCCATCCAATGACACATTGGTGAAAGCCTATCTGTGAGCAGATGGGAGTGTTTTGGGAGCTTGACTGTCCTGCCACAGTGGAGAATGAGTCTGTGGCCACCATCCACAAGGCTGGTTTCGAACTCTGTCCTAACGGAAGTGGGACTCTATTGCAGATGTTTAAACTCAGGAGTGATACAATCCCTTTGTGTTTTCTAAATATTGTTCCAGGCAGCTGAATGGAACAGGAGTGAGGTGGGCAGCCAGGTCAGTCAGGTCAGAACATAAGCCAGGTTAAGGATGGGTGGAAAGGCAGAGAGAACCTGGCCTATTTGAGAGCGATCCAGAAGAATAAACTGAAAGACTTGGTGACTGTAAGACTTGAGTAGAGGGTCATAGTCTGGAACCTTCTGTGTGTACACCACCTGCTTGGCTCATAGCGTAGCTGTGGTGGGCAGGTGCACATCCTGGTGCCCTCCTAGGATGCTGGTGTTCCCGCTGTACTATCTCCAAGGCTGTGGAGCTGCCCAGCCTTGTGTTCATGCCCCTGAACACCAGGGGGAAGCCTAGGGCAGCCATCAGCTCATGGGGACAGGTCTCAGGGACAAGTGTCCTCAAGTAGGAGCAGGTGAAGTGAACCAATATAGTATCTCTCTTCTGCCCTGAGGCCTTTTTAAAGTGTTGAGACATACAAAGTGCAGCTGACTCAAAATCAGGATGGGGATCTGTATCCTGATCTCACCTCTGAAGATCAGTGACTTGGAGGACTTGGTGATTTGGAAGGCTCACAGAACTCACAAGTTGTCCTGCTTGTGGTTATCGTTTGTTACAGAAAAAGGAAACGAAACAAAATCAACACAAGAGACAGACGCATGGGAGGGATGAGGCATAAGCAGGCACCGGCTTCCAAGATCACCCAATAGATAATCACTTGGGATGTGCTTAGTTCCCCAGCAACAGGCTGGAACACATAAGAGAAGTTTCCTGTGCTGGAGCTGTTGTAGGCCCAGCGGCCAAAGATTTTTGGAGGTCACATGGGCAGCCTCTGCCTGGCCCCATGCAAAGCTGCAGACTCCAAAAGGAAAGCAGGCACGTGGAACAGAGCATGCTGCCTGCAGGAGCAGGGCAGGGAGTCATTGGGCGGAGAAAAAGCGCTCAGTGTCCTTCAGCAGAGAAGCAGCAGGCCGTGTAATTTAGTGCTGTGTGGTTTAGCGGACTCCAAGTCAGTTATGGGTGCTGTCCAGGCGGTGGGTCCCAGGTGGCTGGCCTGCAGCGAAGCATCTGAGGACCAGCAGTCTTAGTCCTGCTAATGTCACTGTGACGCCTCGCTGTAAAAAATCTAATACAGCACATGACAAAGTAAGAAAAGTCTTTTGATAAGCCAGAATGCTGGGATAAAGCCGCTAAGATGGAATTTAATAGGATATAAGAGAAGTCATTTTGAAGGCCCAGCTTCCCCTGGTTCCTCTCAGGCCCCGCCCCTCCCTCTGTCATGCAGGACCCTCAAGCAGGCCCAGCTTCCCCCAGGTGAGAGTTCCTCTCCGGCCCGTCCCCGCCCTCGTGCAGGTACGGTCCCCTGGCCCTGCCCGGCTCATATTCCTCCTGGAATGCAGTTTGGCACGCTCAGAATTCCCTCGTGCCAGTTAGTGATTAACAAGTAACCGACCCCCCTAGAACTTAAGGGCGTCTCTGGGTCTTCTCTTGGCTGGCCTGGTGGTCTCTGCACGTGTCTCTCCTCCCCCGTAGGCAGCTTAGGCGTGACCTTCGGTGGACAGTGGAGCAGGGACAGCCTTGGCTGGGAGGTGCCACATACCCATGTGTGTGGCCACACCGGACGGTCCTGGTGGCCCCTTCTCCTGGCTCCTGTGGTCCAGCTCTCGGAGCTCTAGGCTCTCCCGCTCCTGCTCAAGGTGCGACTCTGGCCACAAACAGGCGAAGGATGCCCAGCCGGGTGCTGGGGTGGAGTGTGCTCGGGACGGCCCTGGAGCACATCCCGGGGTTCCTGCCACAGCCCACGCGGTTGGCTTGGTACGGCTGTTGTGCTTGAGGATGAGCCAGGGACGTAAATTCCTCTGGCCCGGGGAACTCAGTCGCCAGCTCCAGCCAGGCAGAGACTGCTCTGGGGTCACTGGCTGGGGCCTCTCAAGTCCGGGTCCCCCATCTGAGGCAGGCTGCTAGCGCGTGCCTGTCTTTGCAAACCCAGTTTCCTTCCCTTTCCTAGCTTTTGTTGCTGTCTTTTTGTGGGGCTTACTGTGTTTTAATCAAGCTCATGACTGTTGCATCCATAGTTTTTCGAGATTGGCTTTACTGTTTCTGCTCCTGACTGGGGTGGCTGCATGAACTTGTAGATTTAACATCCGAGGTGGTTCATCAGGTCTTTTTTCAAAGCTTTTAACTTTGTGTGTATGGAAGCAAATTTAGAAATGCCTTCTCAATCCACAAGAATTAACTCAATAAGTGTCCTTCTTTTGAGAATTTTATTTGCTTTTGACAAGTTAACTGAGGGTGAAAACCAAGATCCAGTTAAAACGCCATTTAGATAGTACTGGTTGAGATCACTGTTGTCACGTCCCTAAACTGAGGATGCAGGAGTGTGGAACACTGACAGCACACTTCCCCCAAAATACTGCATGTGCTTTCGAAAGAAGTCCTTCCACTAGATAATGTGAATTTGGTACGATTTCTTAAGAGTTTAAATTTGTACAACTAAGAATTTGAAATCAAAGACATTACCTAAAGTAAGAGGTTTCATTTTTCTTTTTTCTTAAAAACATTGCAGAACTGGCTGGCTCTGTAGGGCTGAGGTGGTTCTTTCCATGGGTGGAGTTGGGGTCAGCAGCTGTGGCAGAGCTGAACTGAGTCCATGGAGGTGGGGGGGTCCGTTTGCCTTTCCAGCCCTGTGAAGCAGACATACCCCCTCCAGTGATGGAGCCTGGTCACAGAGAAGGAGAACAAGGCTGTGCCTTGGGGGCGCTTGTCTGAGTTAGTTGCCACCCGGCCCCTGAGTGCGCTTTGCCTCTGACACCAGCTCAACACGGAGGGGGCTCCCAGCTTGGAATGTGCCAGAGCCCATGGCCACCTCCTCCTGCCCCAGGTCGGGCGATGTTGCAGCAGCATGCCTGGAGTCCTGCAGTGGCTTCCTGGTCTTGGAGGGGGGAAGTGGACCTGCTTGCTTGCTGTCCATTCCATTGTTTATGGCAGCTGAGTGCACGGGTCACGGTGTGTCATCACTGATTTGGGGACACATCTTGTAGGTCTAAGAGCTCAGCTACTGCAGGGCCCTCCAGCCAGGACACGGATTTTCTTGCTCTTGGGCATTCAGTTTAATGTTTCAGAATCTTTAGGCTCCCCAGTTCCCCACCTTAGCCATGTGTGTTTGTGCTGCCCCCTTGCTATGTCTGGGGGTGTCGGGGTACTGGGCTGAGTGACCTTTGAAGCCACAGTGCCCAGGTGCTTCACAGGGTGCTTGAGGGCAGTGTCTGGGGAGGAGGCTCCCTGGGGCCTGGGCCTGTCCCTCTGCTACAGAGCTGAGGGGACCTTCAGGAAAGAGGGCAATGCTCCAGGGACCACCCCATCAGTGTGTGTTTGGGGGGCGATCCTGTCAGAATGTGTGTGTGGGAGTGTGACCCCATCAGAGTGTGTGTGTGGGTGACCCTATCAGAATATATGTGTATGTGTGGGAGACCCCATCTGTGTGTGTGTGTGTGGGTGTGTGGGTGACAGTGTGTGTGGAAGTGTGACCCCATCAGAGTATGTGTGTGTGTGTGAGACCCTGTCAGACAGAATGTGTGTGTGGGAGGGCGACCACATCAGAGTGTGTGTGAGAGAGACCCTGTCAGAATGTGTGTGTGGGAGGGCGACTACATCAGAGTGTGAGTTTGTGTGTGTGTGTGTGTGTGTGTGTGTGAGAGAGAGAGAGAGAGAGACCCTGTCAGAATGTGTGTGTAGGAGGGCGACTACATCAGAGTGTGTGTGTGTGAGACCCTGTCAGAATGTGTGTGTAGGAGGGCGACCACATCAGAGTGTGAGTTTGTGTGTGTGTATGTGTGTGAGAGAGAGGGAGACCCTGTCAGAATGTGTGTGTGGGAGGGTGACTATGTCAGAGTGTGTGTGTAGAAGGGCGACCCCATCAGTGTGTGTGTGTGAGACCCTATCTGTGTGTGTGGGTGACCCCATCAGAATGTGTGTGTAGGATGGCGACCACATCAGTGTGTGTGTGTGTGTGTGTGTGAGAGAGAGACCCTGTCAGAGCGTGTGTGTGGGCAACTTCATCAAAGTGTGTATGTGAGGAGGTGGGGGTAGGCGGTTTGTGATCCAGGTGTGTGTGTGTGTAATGACCTTGTCAAGAGTGTATGTTTGTGTGAGGGGTGGGCAACCCAGGCACGTGCGTGTGTGTGGGGTAGGTGACCCCCACACGTGTGTGTATGGGAGGGTGGCACTGTCAGAGTGTGTATGTATGTGACCTCATCAGACTGTGTGTGGGCGGGTAGGTGACCCAGGTGTATGTGTGTGGGCTACCCTGTCTGAGTGTGTATTGGGGGTTAACCCCCCAGAGTATGTATATGTGCATGTGTGTGTGGTGGGGGGTGACCCCTCAGGTGGGAGCTGGCCAGGCTCAGGTGTTTGGTGGCCTTTTTCCTCTTTCTCTGAGGCCTATGTCAAGAGCAGATTTTGTCACCGAGTCCAGAACAGCCGCCCAATCCTTCTGCATACCTCGTGGATCCCACCCTTCTAGAGGACCCAGCCTCGCCCTGGGTTGGGTCTCGGGTGGGAAATCTCAGCATGGGGCAGATTGGGACACTGTCCCTGAACCATTGTGCCAGAGCCTGGCACATTCCCAAGCACAATGAGAGTCACCCAAGAGAGTCTCAGCCCAGGGACCATTTCAGGGTGTAAGAGAAGGGGACAGTGCTGGACAATGTGTCCAGGTGTCAGGCTGTGGCTGGTGACCGTCTCCTCATGCTCAGAGGTGAATGTGCTTCCCCCTCAGCAGCTGCCTGTGGGCCTTGCAGGGCATTCTCCCCACCCTCAGCTCTGGCAGGGAGCTGGGTACCACCTGCTTTGCTCAGAGACAGAGACAGTGCTGAGGGGGGAGCCACAGGTTTCCTTGTTCCTTGGCACTCTTGGCCTTTTGTCTTTGAGTTGTGTTCACAGCATAAAAACCTGAGACCTAGGGCCTGGAATGAGCTGTCCTGGCATCCCAGCACAACTCAGCTGCCCAGGCAGGTGGTCTCTGCTCCCATGAGTACCGCCTGGCCAGTGCACCTGCCTGGGTGGCCCAAGGCTTTAGTCTCCGTGTTCCTGGTCTTACTCTAAGAATGGGGGTTCTTATTGTGGAGATAGTTTTCTGTTCTTGATTGGGTACCCTGTCTTGATTTAATATCTTTTTATTTTAGATCTGATGGAAACGTTTAAGAAACCATAGTAGATAGGCTTTGTCAGAGTGATCTCTGCTCAGGGGATGGACAACACTGCCTGGCTGGCCCAAGGCCCAGCCTAGGCACGGCTGCTGCCTGGGGAGCCTTGACCTTAGAATGTAAAAATGAAGGTGCCTTTTGAAAAGAATATTTCTTCAAACCCCACACCTTCCTTTTCTGAGCCAGCACAGTGTCTAGAAAAAATATAATTTAACAGAATTCCCCAGAGCCTCACATCTTCAGAACCTGTGGTGTTTTTTGCTAGGGAGAGAAAAATAAGATGGTTTTCATGGGAATCAGCCTTTGGATAGACCAGCATTGAAAATGCAGTTGCTGAGGTATTGTCATTGGTCCAGCTGGTAACTACAGTGTCGTAGGGCCTACTCTGGGTGGTAGCGTGGGATCATGGGCTTTGAGCATGGCTGGTTCTTCTTAAGGCTTTGGGGTTGGGGGGAGACAGGGAGACCTCTGAGGAGGTGAGAGTCTGGGGGGCTTCCAAAAGGGGTTGGCTTGGCTACAGAGGAGAAGATAAGGTATAGCTTATGTACCTTGTATCACAGTTTTTAAATTATGAAATATGTGCATGTTCCCTGTACAAGAGCACATGGTGCTGTGTGGCCCAGACATGTGTCTCCTCACCTCCCCTAACCCATTCTGAGACCCTGGGAGTCTCTGTGGTTCTCCGTGTGTGCAGACTCAAGTTTGCCCTTGCTCCTGCTGGGATGTGTGGCACTGCCTGGGAAAGAATGGGCTTCCTTGCTGCATCCCAGAGCTGCAGCCACACTGGCCTTGGGAGTGGGTCCTCAGGGAGAAGTGGATGAAAGAGCACATGTGAAGTCAGGGGCTATGGGCTGTGAGCTTCAGAAAGGCCCTGTCTGTGGCTTGGGGAGGACGGCAGGTGTGGGCACTGGACCCCAGATCCAGGTGTCAGAGCTGCTCACGTCTTGTTCCTGTCAGGTGCCAGCTCATACCGGCTGGACTTTACAGGCCTCTGTGACTTTATAGCCACAGAACTGCTGTCCCTGTGGCTGGCCTTAGTCATCACTGGATTCAGGGCCTCAGCCAACCCTGAGCTCTGCAGCTGCTTTGAGCCTCTGGTTCTTGGAAGGGCTGCTTTGGTCCTAGAGAAGCTCCTGGTAAGGAGGGAAGGCTCCTCCTGGTGGGTCCCCCTGTCGGCGCCCACAGTGTGGCCCACTGTGGCAGGGTTCCTCCTACCTGAGGTTGGCGGTCCCTGAGCTCCACGCCTCTCTACACATTCATGTGCCATCTATGATGATGAACATGCTTGGTGAGGGTCTGTGCACAGATTACAAAATGTCCTGCAGCCATGAACTGGGACTTGACTTTTGATGTCACCTGTAGAAGTGAAGGGAAGGACTGACCAGATAAGGTGGTCATTACTGAGGTTATGGGGTCATTTTGTTTCCTGCTCAATTCCTTGTATAAACCAAGAAGTGGCTGCATCTGGAATGAATGGCCTGGGGCCTGTCCTGGGAGGTGCTCACATCGCAGTGGGAGAGGCTGGGTGGTGCCTGGGACTGGGGTGGCCACAGAGGCCTAGCAGGAGGGCACAAAAATGCAATTTTGACAGGGAGCTATGAAAGCCTTTCATCTAGGGATTAGGGGACTGGCAACTTTGGGCCTGAGGGGTGACTGTCACCCTCACAGTGCCATCCAGCTGGCCTGACCCACTGCTGTGCAGACAGGCTATAGTTTTTGACCCAACCACAGAGAGTCATGGACCAGAGGGAAAGCTGCCTTGGGGAGGCCTCCCGCCCTCCCAGACAGATCTCTTCCTTGGTGTCATCCAGGAGCTCATGACTTAGATCAGGCTCAGAACCTTCATGTGTGAAGGGCTGTATGTGCACAGTACACATGTGCACTGTCTCACACACGCACTGTCTCACAGGTGCACCCGTGTCTCACCCACGCACTGTTTCATGTGCACTGTCTCACTCATACACTATCTCACATTCACTCTCACACCCCCACTGTCTCACATACACTCTCAGATACACAGTCTCACACATGCACTGTCTCATGTGGACCGTCTCACACAATCTAACATGCACTGTGTCACATGCAGTGTCTCACACATGTACTGTCTTACATACTCACATAGGCCCTGTCCCACACATGCTGTCTCAGTCTCACACTCCCACTGTCTCACACATGCACTGTCTCATGCACACTGTCTCATGTGGACTGTCTCACACAATCTAACACACACTGTGTCACACGCTCTGTCTCACACATGCACTGTCTTACATACTCACACAGGCCCTGTACCACACATGCTATCTCAGTCTCACACACACTATCTCACACATGCACTGTCTCACACCCCCACTGACTCACAAGCACTGTCTCACACATGTACTATCTGACATATACTGTCTCACACATGCTCTGTCTCTCACACACACTGTCTCACAGCTTCTGGATCACTGCTGCTTAGATGCTGAGCACTAAGATAGCAGCTCCTTGAAAAGAGAAGTATTCCAGGTTAATGGAGAATATGCAGACAAAATGTGCACTACATTTCTACCAAACACGCACACACACACACATGCCACCTTCAACCTGTACTACTGTTCCTGGGAAGGGTTTCCATTTGCTTTTGCTGTTTTTTCCTGACTCTGCTTTGGGCTGTGTTGGCTCTGCACTGGGTGGTGCTCTGGTCAGTGTGTGGGATGGGGCCGGGAGCAGAAGGCACTCACTGTGTCCCCTGTCTGTCTGCAGATGCCAGAGGGCCTGAACATCAGGTGTCAAAGGCTTGCTGTCTCAGGGTGAGGGGTATGGGTGGAGGCAGAGTGTGGAAACCAGAGCAGCTTGAGAGCCTGTGGTGTCTGCTTCAGAGGAGAGGTGTCCACTGGAGGAGGCACCTGCTGGTGGGGCACAGGACTCCCGTGCCTGTCAGCAGCCCCCTCCCTCTTGTGGCACCTACAGGTGACGGCGTGGAAGATCACTTGTTTCCTTTACCAGGGTCTGTTTCATGCTGATAAAGAATGTGGGTTGTGGGCGGTGGTTAGGGATTGAGGACCACAGGCTGAGGGCTTAGGAGAGCAGAGCTGTAAACACCCTGGCTGTGCTACTGCTCAGGGGCACGTGTGTAGATGCACCCCTGCCCCCCCACCTGGAGCAGCTGGAGTAGCAGAAAGGGACACACTGGGGGACAGAGCAGGCTTGAGCCAGCTATCCGGCCATGGGTGTGTCCCTGACCTTTCTGAGTCCTGGCTCCTCATTTGTGAGGATTGTAATAGTAATAGGTGCATCACACGGCATTGGAAGACCAGAGATGACGTGTGACTTGACAGGCATCAGCCCTCAGCTTGGCTGTGGGAGTGACACTGCACAGCGTCTCGGAAACTCTTCCATTGTGTCATTTATTGAACTGGAGGACCCAGTGGAGGAAAACTGTAGTGTGATAGAAAAATCAGTATATGCAAATATGCTATTATTTGTGGAAAGTTACTATTGGAAAAATGATAATATTGTTATTAATATATTTGATGCCCCTTCCTGTAAGATTTTGCAATAGTGTTATTCTGATACACTATTAAGTTGTTTTAGTTTTGTAGCATTATCAGCTCTCGGGTTTAAGAAAATTAGGGGAAAAGACTCCTGGATTCTAAGGCCCTTTCATTTGCTTTGCAGACAATCCAAAATCACTGATCCTGTTCATGTGGCGCATCTGAGGGGGAGACTATTTTGTTTTTTGATGAGAGAATTCTTTTTTATATTGACTCTTTTCTCATGTAACTAGAAAAAACTTCTCACAAAACCTAGGTAACCCTTACGTTATTGTACTTTTACAAGCCCTGCGGCAAGTAAAGGGGTCATTTCTGTTCCCTGTCCAGAGGTAAGAGGCCTGAGCCTAGGCAGGGCTGTGAAGGGGGCTGGGGCCACCCCCGCCCTGCCCCACCAGGAAGTCCAGCCTGGGGATGGGGGCGTCTGGCAGAGGCTGCAGGCAGGTGTGGTTGAGCAGCCTCTGCCCCGGGCGAAGTGGTGGACTGTGTTCACATGGCCGGTTTCCACCACCAAAGACAAACCCTTTGTTAAGAGCTGTCAGGAGCAATGGGATGTGAGAGGCAGATCCGTCTCCTCCTTGAGGAAGACTTGGATCCATTCTTATCTTCAGGAGGACAAAAAAGAGGTGCTGAGATGGGGACAACATACTGCTTGGTGTCTAAAAAGATAAAAGAGAAGCAGACCTGGTACTGAAAGGATCAATGTGTGTGAGCCCATACGCACACATATGCATGTGAGCACACATGTAAGTGTGTGCATGCGTACACTTGGATGTGTTTGTGTATGCACCTGTATGCACACGTGCTTGGATGTGTTTGCGTATGCCTGTGTGCTGAGGTGGGAAGCAAAGCCTGTGGACAGAGTAAGGAGGATCCCTGAGCCCTGTGGCCCTGCTCTGGGTGCTCAGCCAAAGGCTCACTTTGGGAATTTTGGGAATGTAACATGTTTTCACATGAAAGTGTGGATAATTCCCTGAAGTTATGGTTTCTAGTTTTTTTTTTTTTTTTTTTTTTGAGACAGAGCCTCAAGCTGTCCCCCTGGGTAGAGTGCCATGGCATCACAGCTCACAGCAACCTCCAACTCCTGGGCTCAAGC
>CAUYQV010049472.1:0-10252 GCA_963574575.1 Galagoides demidoff | reverse complement strand
CTCCTGGGCTCAAGTGAGTCTCCTGCCTCAGCCTCCCAAGTAGCTGGGACCACAGGCACCCGCCACAATGCCTGGCTATATTTTGGCTGCAGCTGTCACTGTTGTTTGGTGGGCCCAGGCTGGATTCGAACCCACCACCTTAGGTGTACGTGGCTGGTGCCTTAGCCACTTGAGCCACAGGTGCCAAGCCAAAGGATTTTTTTTAAAAGGAAAATTTTTAATTACATATAT
This sequence comes from Galagoides demidoff, assembly GCA_963574575.1. NCBI lineage: Eukaryota > Metazoa > Chordata > Mammalia > Primates > Galagidae > Galagoides > Galagoides demidoff. Next base: position 10,021 of record CAUYQV010049472.1, on the reverse strand, counting down.
TTATTTATTTTAGGACTCTGGATTTTTTTTAAAAGTAAAACCTTGTGTAATTTTCCTCTCATCTCAAGAGTATTCTTGGACACATCGCCATTTATGGCATTAAGATCGCAAGATGTCTGTTTTTTCAATATATCCTATACTTTTCACCAAAACACCAAACTGCCTATCTGCTCATTTCCCTGGTCTCTTCCATCTGGTTACGACCATTGCTTAATTCTTAGATGGCTGGTGTGGGATTCCTCGCTTCCATAACTCAGAGACACAGAAGACTGGTAGGAGAACGTACAAACACAGTTAACAGATTTTACTGGGCTAAAGCTATTCCCTCTCAGCTGACAGAGAGAATGTGTGAATCTTAATGGTTAACCCTGATTACCATGTATATTTAGCACTTTCTTATATGCCTTCAGACTTTAATATTGAACTCTGGAGGAAAGCAGGCTTCAATTACTTTCTTCAAATACTTATTAACAAGAGGATAAAGACATTCAGCATTTCAAAAATGAAAACAAAATTCACAACAATTTCTATTCCATTCCTAAGTTTTGAAAGCTGTCCTGTTTTCTGGCAAGGCTGTGCTACATAATTTCAGGACACCCTGGTTTGAAAAAGTCAGAGTCAGATCCACAAAGCCATTCCTAATATCAGGTCATCAACTGAAGTTCCAGGACTGATATGTCTTATGGGCCAACTTGGCTACTGACTCAATGCAGTATCTGAAATAAGAATGTTCAAAAACAAAGAAAGCATTGTTGAAACTTTATTCCTGATCACTTCCACACTTACATACTTCCCCATTTTATAACATATGTATACTAATCCAATTCTAGTTTCAATGTCATAAGTATCATTTCTCCCAGCTGTATCTATTCTCAGAGGAACCAGGATTTTAAGGGATCCAGTGAGAATCAACACCCTATATAAAGAAAAGAAGAAAATGTAGGCAAGTGTTTTCTGTTATTCTAGTAATCAGTGAACAAGGGCCAGGAGAGCATTTACAACTTGGTCCATGGCTTGGACCAGGGGTCCTCAAACTTTTTAAACAGGGGGCCAGTTCACTGTCCCTCAGACCGTTGGAGGGCCAGACTGTGGGCCCTGGGAGGAGTTGGCTGCTAAGCAGGACAGGCAGGGGTGGCAAAAACACTGGGAGGGCAGGATAAATGTCCTAGGCAGGCTGCATGTGGCCCACAGGCTGTAATTTGAGGATGCCTGGCTTGGACTATCTGAGTGGCTGAGTATATAGTAAAATTCGACAGATATAGAGGCTATGAAAAAAAGAAGCAACACTAAATTTCTTGACATCAAACAGAAATAACTTATATCTTAAATGGTGTCAGATGCAAGTTAAAACATTTTTCTCAAGGACAGTGACACAAATTGCACCCCAACCAACTATGAAGCACTGTAAAACAAGTGTTTAGTATTTTCCCTTCAAATAAAAGTAATGACTGTTTCCTTACTAAACATTCAGAAATTAAATTATTTCATGCTTTAAAAATATGATAAAACATTTTCTCCTGCTTGAGGACCAGCTAAGCACACAGAGAGGTGATCTTCAAGAACCTGAGCACTTTACCCACCATTCTGCTTTCTCTTTCGCCTTTTACTAAGTAAGCACTTTAAGCAGAATATACACCTCTCATCATACACATGATCTCTCTCTTTTAAAGAAGTTCTGAGGGAATTTTACCTTTTTTTTTTTTAATAAAACTATGGTCCATGTGTGGGAAAGAAAGAACAGAACTGATTCAAAATCTAAGCTGACTATAAATTGTACATTCACGTGTATATACACTGAAGTAGGTTGAATAAGCCCAAAGGATGTGAAAGCATTCAGGTTCTTACTGGAAACTATTCATAGTGAAAGCAATTGACAAAAGGCCAAACTCTGCAATACCATTTTTTCCTCCTGTTCTACAATTCATTATGAAAGGATTTCTCTAAATACACATGTATGTATTTGCACAAACTTACATATGTGGTAACTGTTAAAATTTTCACATAAGGACAAATGCATGCTTGGTGTTTTTTCTATTCTCTCAAGTTACCTCTTTTAATCTTTTGTGTAGAAGGAAAACCCCCCTGCTATTTATTAACATCAGGCCTTTCTTTAAAAAGACTTAAATTATAGAAAAGTATCTTAAATGATTCATCTATACATGGGTGTTAAAATAATTCCACTTGTTATTTGATAAATCCAAGTATTTGAAAAACTTTGATTTCAAAGAAATACCACCAAATCCTGCTTTCTCTAGCTAAAGAAGTATAGAAAGGAAAAGGATCAGCCTAACAAGAAAGGAAACTTTGCGACAATCATTACTCTATCCTGTGAAACACTGTGAAAACACTGTGGCCCCACTGCCATCCATGGCAGCTAAGGCCAAGTAGTGGGCCCACACTTCCACCCTCAGGTTGTGACCCAGGAGGTTAGGGCCCCAAAATGGACATTTCTAGCTTTCACTTTTATCTGGTGCATGGTGATTCTCTAGCAATTGCCTTGACATAGCTACCTAGGTATATACCACAGATGCCTCAAAGTCATCTCTACTGAAAAGGAACATGCTATATATTCTCTTCCACCTATGTTCTTCTTTCTGGATTACTTCTTTTAATTAGAGAGATCACGTCCACATACTCACTCAAACTAGACATTTGATTCTGGCCAATGGCCCAAGGAAGAGTGTCCTCAGGGCCCAATCACTGAAGAAATAGAACTGAAACCTCTAGCTATTTCTTTCTGTGCCACAGTGACCAAGATGGGCTTGTAATGAAAAAGCTAAATCAAAAGATTCTAAGTAGAGCTGGACCACTGAATTGCTTCACAGAGGGCGACTGCCTCCTAGAATTAGCAAGACCTCTTTGCATAGCCAAGAATGAAATGTGTGCTGTGTTACAAAGCTGAAATGATGTTTGATACTCCAGGAAAGCCCAGTGTATTATCTCTCCATCTCCACTTCCCTTGTCCTCATCATTTCATATCTGAGTAACTGGAATAGATTCTTAAACAATCTCTTTGTTTTTAATCAAAGCACCCTCTTCTTAATCCAGGTCCCTCAAACGTTCCTTTATTAACTAAGAGTGATTTCTCTATAAACGAAAACTATGAAAACATTTGTGAGACTAACACCCTCTCCATGCCCTGGCATCACCACAGGATTGGGCCCAGATACAGCCTGTCCTGTCAGTGCAAGGCTCCCGGGAGCAGTGCACTTGGAGGTAATGAACCTCATAGCTTCCTGATCTCTTGATGCTTCATGCTTCAGGACCCCTGGTCATGCTGATCCCTTGGTCTAAGAAGGCTCCTTTTCTAGCTTTTCCATGAGGGTAACTCTTCTTCGTCTTTTAGTATTCCTCTTTCTCAGAAAATATTATTTGACTTCTTCTGGCCCCAGACTGTCTTAAGAATTTCTCCTTTGCATACATGTAGCACCAAATACTAATTATTATACAGAAATAATTTATTTACCTTTCTTTTTCAAATAAAGAGGAAATGTAATACACTCAAGGGTAACAAGTTTGTCACATTCATCTTTGTATTTCTACATCTAGAAAAATGTGTGGCACAAAATAAAATGTTAGTTAAACTGAATTCCTGTTCCTTTGCAGAATAAACTAGAGGCAAATTAAAATTCTGAATATAGGTATTAAAAATAATATGCTTTTAAACCTGTTCTAACTCTATATTATGGAGCCCTAAATATATAGAAGAGTGAAATGATTAATATGAGAGACTCAAGAAGCTGTATCACATACAACCAAGTGTTAGTTTCCTATAGCTGTCTTAACAAATTATCACAAACTCGGTGGTTTAACTGACATAAACACAATGTTTATTACCTCACAGTTCTGGAGGCCAAAGCCCAAAAGTGAGGTGTTTCTTGCCCCTTTCAGGTTTGATGGCTATGCACATTCCAGCTCACAGCCACACACAACTATCACTGCCTCTGCCTCACATCACCTTATCCTTCTTCCTCTCTGTACCTCTCATGAGGACTTGTCACTGGGTTAGGGCCCACCTAGTTAATCTAGAATGCTTTCATCTTGAGATCCTTAATTTAATTGTATATACAAAGACCCCTTTTCCAAATAAGGTCATATTCACAAGTTCTAGGGATTTGGAAGTGGATATGTGATTTTAGGGGGCTACCATTTAACCTAGTACAGTGTGCCCTCTAGCCCCCTCAAATTTGTCTGTCTTATATGTACAATACATTCACTCCATTTCAATATCCCCTAAACTTAACCCATTAAAGCATCAACTCTAAGACTAAAATCTCACCTAAATATCATCAGCTCAAAAGTCCCAAATTTCATCCTCTAATTCATGTCTTCATCAGGTATGAAGGGGAATGGGTATAATCCCTCCTAGGACAAAATTCTTCTTTATCTATGAATATACTAAAGTAGAAAACAAGTTATCAGCTTCTAAAATACAATGATTGAGCTGGGTATGGTGGCTCATGCCTGTCATTATAGCACTTTGGGAGGCTGAGGCAGGTGGATTGTCTGAGCTCAGGAGTTCGAGACCAGCCTGAGCAAGAGTGAGACCCCTAAAAAAGGTCTCTACTCTTTAGCCTCCACTAAAAACAAACAAACAAACAAAAACTAGCCAGGCATTATGGTGGGTGCCTGTAATCCCAGCTAGTTGGGACGCTGAGGCAAAAGGATAGCTTGAGACCAAGAATTTGAGGTTGCTGTGAGCTAAGATGCCACAGCACTTTACCTAGGGTGACCAAGTGAGACTGTTTCAAAACAAACAAACAAAAATACAAAAATGGGATGGGTATATGTTAGACATTCCCATTCCAAAAAGGAGAAATTGGAAGAAATAAAGGGGCCATTGGTCCTAAGCAAGTATGAAGTCTAGCAGAGTAAATTCTACCAGGTTTCAAGGCCTGAGAATAATCTGTGCTCAAGATTCTGCCCTTTGCCTGTGGTAGCCCCCATGGGCCTCTGCTGCTGGGTTTTGGTGGCTCTGTTTGCATACAATCTTAAAGTCTTAATTCTAAGACAAAACTAACCAATATTCTTAGAATTCAGGAGAGTAGTTACTCTTGTCAGAATAAACAGAGGTGAAAAATGAAACATGAAGTATAGGTAATAATCTGCTTCTTGGTTATGTAAGTGTATTCCCTTGTGAAAATTTCAGTGACATGTATGTTTACAATATGTATACTTTTCTATGTGTGTGTTATATTTCAGTAATTTTTTTTTAAAACAAGGCTGTATCACAAGACACTTGAAGGAATGGAGGAAATGATCTCTCAACAAGGACCAGAGATCATTGCCTTTAATTATAGCTTATGTTTTTTCCTTTTCCTATAGTTATAGTAATGTGATAGTGAAAAGAAGGATGTTTAATTTGTAGCTGATCTTACCAGATGACATAAAAGCAAGAGACCCACGCTTAGGCTCATATTATTAAGAGAAAAAGTTATTTCAGCACACAGCCATAAGAACAGCTGTGAGTCAGTTGCTGGTAATTTTATCTGCCATTTAGAAGGACAATCCAGAGTTAAGAAATACTGCTGTGACCACTGTCTTGAAGCCTAAAAATAAAAGTGTTCTAGATGGCAATCAGCTACACTAGAACTGGTTTTCTATAGCATGTATAACAGTTCTTCTTGGCTATTGCTTCTAAATAATAAGACAAACAAGGAAGGCAATTGTGAGGAAAACCATTGCAAAAGATAAGCTGAATTTAAGAATCTTCCACTTAGCAGAGATCGAAAGTAACAAATGTTGCACACTATAGAAGAGAGGGATGATGCAGCTATGTCCTTTCCCTGGATTCAGGCCAGTGCCTGAAAACCATGAACTTAACCATCAACTAAGCTTCTAAGAGTTCTTCATAGTGTGGGTCTCAGAACAGTTCAGTACTAGTTTCGGGTCTGTAGTTTGGGCGTGCTTGTAAAGTTCACATGTATATTCAAAAATAGATCTATCCATTTAATCTCTTTGTATGTCTGATAAATCAGCTAGTTAAAGGAAAGGTAGGCCCAAAATGTACATGTTCTAAATTATTTTCAGAGAACCCATAATTCTAGATTTGACCATGAGTAGGCTGCAACTTTACACGAGTCCAGGAAAAATCTCATACCCAATTTCAGAATGCTCTATTCAGGAATAAGGTTGGCAATATCTTAAACTTTTATTTTAAGCATTTTCTACCTCAAAAACCACCACAAATAACATTTTAGTATTCAAGTGCAAAGATTTATTTAAATTCTTAATTTTATAAAGGTTTTGAGACACAGGGGAAAAAAAATCTTGAGCCTTAGCTATGATAGATGTTCTTTCTATGACAGTCACAATTTTCTAGAAATTCTTCAATAACAGCTTTCCAATCTCTTATTTCAATAACCTCTTCTTAAAAATGCAAGTTAATGGATTCTTTAAATTAAAAAAAAATGCGTGTAGCCAAAAGCTATTTTAATAAATGCTGTATAATATTTTGGGACCAGATTTATGTATCTGTCTTTATCTATATATGTCAGTAATACTATTTTAATAAGAGAATTGTTTCTGATGGTAATTTAGGGTTACTAGCACATGGGTTTTCAAACTTAGCTGCTTAAAAATCAAATTATCATTTTACCCTCTCCTCTGACTTATAGCTGTTCATTAATCCTGGCAATACTTTCTAGAATAATTGTTAATAGGAGCAGACATCTTTTGATAGAAGATTTGGAAGAGATTTTGACCTGTCAATATTCTGAATTAATTTTAAAAAAGTTGAGGACAGTCTTTTATAGCAATGTATATGTTTCTACTATATTTAAAATAAGGGTAGATTAAATTAGATTTATTACAACAGAGTATTATGGGATCATTATAATATGGCTGCAAGCTACTGCCATCTTTTATCAAAGGCACATTCTCTAAAGATGGTAACATAGTTTGGTATAGTGACTAGGAGTGTTAGCTCTGGAGTGATAGGATTTGTACTGAATCCTAGCTAAGGTCATTTACTAGCTTTGTGACTTAGGGCAAATGACTTAATCTTTCTCCCTCAGCAGCTCCTTTGCAAAATGAGGATAACACAGTACTGTACCGAGGATGAAATGAATTAATTCATGTAAAGCACTCAAAGGAGGGCTTGGCAGTACAGAGGTTAGATATTATTAAAACACTGAGATGACTAGTGGCATGAATACTGTGCTCTAAAAAGCCATGTGACACTACAGATGATTCAATTTGGTGATGTAAAATACAGCTTTTGCAAAGGGCAGTCAATGATAGTTAATGTTCCAGTTTATTTAACATCACTCTTGTTCTTGAATGCAAACATCGCTTAATTCTAAATTCACTTTTAATAAGTACCTGCGCTTTTTCAAAAGAGACCAAAAACGGCAGTAGGAGTAAATTTTTGGAGTGCATTAGTTTGATTCCCACAAAGAGAACTTTAGTGGGAACAAGAACCACCCTCAAACTAATCTTTCTAGTTTTACTTATGCTTAATGAGATCCTCAGACCAAGGTCAATGAGCACAGGAAAGGCAGCTATAAATCATGCCACCTGACAGACACAGAAGAAACAGGGCCAGGAGGGCACTAGCGTGCCGGCAGGAAACCGAGGTTGATTTATTTGCACTGAGACAATTCAAGAGGGATCAGGAAATGCAGAAGATTTATAAATTAATTCCCTGTGGCATCATAAAAAGCAGCAGTCTGACAATAGGAAGGGCAAGTTAGATTTGATGCTAGAAAGGAAGGAAAGAAAGAGTCTTATCAAATTGTTGTGAAGAATTTCCCTACATCTGGATTTGATGAGAAAAATAAATGCCACAGATGGATGAAAGGAGACTTGGATGAATCCAGATTCCCTCCACATCTCCCAACCTCTGGACTTAACTCCAATCAAACAGAATCCATCAAAAGATAAGTTATTTCTTCGTAGGATTAAAAAAACAGGATTCTTTCAACTTTAAAATGTAATACTTTTTAATGAAAATAATAATACTTTCATAAAATAAGCAAATTTCCATAGGTAGAGTCAAACAATCCTTACATGTTTTCTAATCCTTTATGACTGCTTCTTATTAAACTATTTCTATGTTAGTAATCAGCACATATACAGATATAGGCAAATATGCTGATTTGTCAAAATAGAGGAAATAAATAATATTAGACGTTGAAACTCATTTATCTATCCAATATAGATAGGAAAGAGCAATATTGTGAAAATTAAGTATCATAATAAAAATAAGACACTTTGCACACTGGTATTAAAAAAAAAGCCCAGAGAGGTTTTTACATAAATTAGGCCACAAGTTATGCAGCCTGTGGCTGTATTTATATAAAAAAAAAATAAAATGAAATCAGGCTTGTGGACTGATTTACATAAAAACAAAAAATAAATTAGTTGCCAACACTTAGACATCAAGAAATTTATCTAATTCTGAATGCTCTAGAAAAAAATGGATGCTTGGATAACATAGGGCTCACAACTGCTATGGTCACCAGCTGGAATTAAAGTGGCTGACTCTTTAGACAAAGCCTGGGGCCCCTGGTTGATCACAGTTCTCTCTCTCCTGTTGCCTTCCACCACTTCACTCACTTCTTTCATTTAGGATATCTGCCTGGCCTATGTAGGCCTAGGGATAGGTGCTATTAGGTATCTGAACAATACTTTGTAAACTGTAAAGTGCTGTATATTAGTTGATGATGTTATTACTGTTCAAGATTTATACACTTAGTTGTCAACAGAGCTGGAGCTAGGGCCGGTCTCCTGACACTCAGGTCTGCTGCACCTTGCTGTTTCATACACACAAGGAAATCAGGTAGCTACAGTTATGGAACAGGAAGTCTCACATTTGAAAAAATAAACACAACATTGAGGATAACCTGGCTTAGTATAAATAACAAATTGACAACTATAGTATGAGTGAACAGTTTCTCATTTTCTTTCTCTTTGCTCCTTCCTTTTCTTTTCTTTTCTCACTTATTTCAATTTAAGTCCAAGGGAAGATGAATATGTGAATGAAAAAGGCACAGAATGGCTTTGCTAATGATAAGGAAAAGTTGATTTCACAGGTAGGGAATTCCAAACTACAAAGATGAGTCCTGAAGCAAAGGTTAAAGTGGAGAGTAAGCTCAGGGAGTAAAAGGCGATTCCAGAAGTGAGGGCAGTGAGTGGAAAGTGCTTTGTATCTAGTTCCTTTCAAATAAACATGGATCTCAAAAAAATAATACTGCAGTTCATATGGAATCAGAAAAAACCTCGAATAGCCAAGACAATACTCAGAAGCAGGAATATTCTAGATGATCTTAATGTTTGTAGCAGTTTAGAAGAAGAAATACATATACTGAATGCTTAACATATAAAAACTGGGAATTAAAAGGAGATAAAATAATTTTTAAAAGATAACATTTATCTAATTCAGTAAGGGCCAGTAAATCATTAAATACAGACTGAACTATAATCTTCTGCCAATTTCTAAATACTGTATATTCTAACTAGTAGAAAGCTTTCACTTTCTATGATAAAATAATAGTGGCCATCCAGGAGATGGTGACATACAAGACAGCTGAGAGGTCGACCCTCATGACACAGTGAACAAAGTGTACGAAGTAGACACTGCCAAGTGCAATGCAAAGAGCAGTGTCCAACACAGATGTGTTCTCTGAGCAATGTCTGCTAAGTTATGCAAAAGGTACCTGGCAGTACAGGTTCTGTGTGTAAAACAAATGGAAACATAAATGCTCTCAGAGGCTGGCCTTGTTATCAAGAATTTAAACCGCTCAGTGAGACGGAGAAATGTCTATAACATTTTCCTTTCCACAAATAGCTTCTGTAGCACTCAAACTGCTTTCACACTTGTTATATAATTTTCCCTTTATTCACTAATAACTCAGGAGCCCTTTGTAGCTTTCTAGAATATAGAATAGTTTTAATGGTATGGTAAGTCAGTTTTTCTAGTTGTTCCAGAATTGGTGACCAAGATCCAAAGTTGGTGATGAAAAAGAACAAAGCAGTACACATCATGGAGCAAGCTTAGTAAGAAGTAGCAAGCTGAGCT
>CAUYQV010049471.1:0-27252 GCA_963574575.1 Galagoides demidoff | reverse complement strand
CGGCTAAGGCGCCAGCCACGTACACCTAAGGTGGCGGGTTCGAATCCCCAGCCCGGGCCTGCCAGACAACAATGATGGCTGCAACCAAAAAATGGCCGGGCGTTGTGGCAGGCACCTGTGGCAGCTACTTGGGAGGCGGAGGCAGGAGACTTGCTTGAACCCAGGAGTTGGAGGTTGCTATGAGCTGTGATGCCATGGCACTCTACCCAGGGGGATAGCTTGACGCTCCGTCTCAAAAAAAAAAAAAAAAGAGCCTTGTGGATAAGTAAAGGAGTTTAGATGAATTGTTGTGAATCTCCTCTACAAAGAAAAGTCTCAGATGTTTATCGAGCTGGGATATATCATCAAGTGTAAAAGCTGCCAGGAACTGGTTAGAGATTTGACCTCCGTAGATCTATAGATTTCAGTAGCCACTTTTATACCATCACCATTTTGGTATATGGTAATCCTTCGCAACTGCCCTTGTTCTATTGCAGGTCATCATTTTAGAAGACTATGCTGACCCTTATGACGCCAAACGGACAAAGGGTCAAAGAGATGCAGAGAGAGTAGGAGAGAACGATGGTTACATGGAACCCTATGATGCGCAGCAAATGATAACAGGTTTGTGAGCAGATTCTGCTTAACAGGGACTGAAATCTCACTCAGTTGGAGCTTTGTAAAATAGTGCCTGGTATGTATTTGGGGAAAAGGGATAAAGCAATTTAGTCAGATCTGCTGACTGGAAGAAGCAGAAATCAAAACCCCAACTAATACCAAACTACCCAGTTAACTTCCTCTATGGTTTATTATCTGTCAGAGTTTTAGAATTTTCAGGGATCTTTAAGGTTGTCTGGTTCTCTGAAAGATGACATTTGTGGGTATGTAGATCTGTCCAGAATGTGAACTTCAGTTTTAAGATTATTCATATATATTTTTTGGCCACTTTCAGAAGCTTTGGCATCCATAATGGGAATCATAAATTTTTACCAAGAGACAAACACATACTTAAAAAATCTTAAGTTGTTAAGAGATGCAAATGTGATATGATTCTCTGTATTGTAGAAGATTTCCTCAACAAGTTCTAAAACATTGAAGCAAAAAATTGAATCGCTAAGGAATAATTAACATCACTGCCATAAACCAAGCCATTCAAGGCAAACCACCTACAACAAACTCAACTGATCTTGTAACTTTTCAAGTCAGAGCAATTCTAACTTGCAAACTAAGCAAACATTCTGTCATTTTTGTTGTCAGCCTTTTCCCATTTATTCATAGTTCTTTTAAGTTGATGTAAATGATACTTAATAATATCACTTGTAATGATATAAACTAGTTATTTTAAATATATTTGTAATTTTTAAAGTAAATTATTTGTTCATCTTATTTTCCTTAAACATTCTGCCATCCGTAATGAAAAATGTAGTCTCTGAGTGCTGACTCAAGGGAGCCTTGTTTGAATGTCACGGGTTTCATGCCTGGGAAAAGAATAATTGGTCCCACATTAAAGACTGTCTCTACTGTTTAAAACAGATTGAAAGGCTGTCAAGCCGAGGTTCCGCAAGTGTAATCTCAGAAGAGTTGAGCAGAGGGTAGTGGCAGCACCCTGGAAGGGCGAAGGCGGGCTTCAGAATGAAAAGGAGCTGCAACAGGAAAGCTCGGCTCTATTTCCTGTTTCTCTGCTCACAGAGATAAGGAGTCCCATTTGGGGAGGGTGTACCCTGGCCAGGCTGTGACCCGGACCGTCATTGGATTATGATCCCTAATGAAATATGTGAATGAAAGGAAATGAAAATGAACTTAGAATTTTAAAAAATATCAGAGGCTTAAAAAGAATAGGGAAATGGATTTACTTTTACATAAAATTGAGGAAAAGGATTTTTTTTTTTTTTTTGCAGTTTTTGGCCAGGGCTGGGTATGAACCCACCACCTCTAGCATATGGGGCCAGCGCCCTACTCCTTCAAGCCACGGGCGCCGCTGGAAAAGGATTTTCTTTAAAAAAAATTAATGTTAATTCAATTCTCCCGTTTTCATCCTTTAGGTTTATTTTTCTTTCTCTTTGGCTGGAATAGGTAGTTTATACTGTTCCAGCTATTTATTTAGGGAGCCACACTGATAATAGGAAGAGTGCTATTCTTTTTAAAAGTAAATGTAGTGGGCTGCACCTGTGGCTCAGTGAGTAGGGCCCTGGCCCCACATACGGAGGGTGGCAGGTTCAAACCCGCCCCGGCCAAACTGCAACAAAAAATAGCCAGGCGTTGTGGCGGGCACCTGTTTTCCCAGCTACTTGAGAGGCTGAGGCAAGAGAATCGCCTAAGCCCAAGAGCTGGAGATTGCTGTGAGCTGTGACGCCACAGCACTCTACCGAGGGCAACAAAGTGAGACTCTGTCTCTAAAAAAAAATGTAAATGTAGCTTTTGTTCCCTGGTAATTCACTTAAAAGTAAATATAACTTTTTTCCCTCATAATTCCCCCAAGAGCTCTGCAAGAGACTGCACTGCTGTCCCTCCCTTGCAGTAGGGCAAAACAAACAAGGTGAAAGGGATTTGGACTTGCCTGTCTTCACAAGACTTTTTACCAGACCAAGCAAGAATTAGGCCCCGAATCTCCCACTCTAGATTGAGTGATCTGTCCCAACACCACATGCCTGTTGGGACACACTTGAATAATGTATGCAAAAGCCCTGTAAACTTCTGTAGGAATATAAAATTAATGTATTCAGCTGGTAAATAAATTTGAATTTATTAAAATCTAAATCACTAACTTTCTAAATTGGGGATCTAAGTACACTTTGCTCTTAACTTTTAAAAATTTATGTTAGTAGATTTTAAAGTTTCTACATTTAAAATGTATATGACAGGCCAGAAACAGTGGCTTATGCCTGTAATCCCAGCTCTTTGGGAGGCCAAGGCAGGAGGATCATTTGAGGTCAGGAGTTCAAGACTAGCTGGGGCAACATTGTGAAACTCTAGTTCTATAAAAAATAGAAAAATTAGCTGGGTATGGTGGTGGTGTGCACGTGTAGTCCTGGCTACTGGAGAGGCTGAGGTAGGAGGATTGCTGAGCCCAAGAGTTCAAGGCTGCAGTCAGCTATGATAAAGCCACTGCACTTTAGCCTAGGCAACAGAGAAAAACCTTGTCTCTATAAAATAAATATAATAAAATCATAGAGAATATTCCTTGTATTCCACTCATAGGTTACACAGCTGGACAGAATAACAGGAAGTGAGTTTATGGGAAGCTAGAAATAAAAGATTTGCTGCTTGGATTTTTGTGTTTTGGTTTTTTGAATCTTTTACTTTTTTATTCAGTTTGCTTGTGTGCTTTGTTGTCAAGCCCAAGTTCAGAAATTTCCCATATTTCTTAAGAAACAATGAGGATTTTTAAAAATTTGTTTCAGTAGGAGATAGAGAGGGTGCTGATGAACATGATTTAACTGTGGATCAGATAAATCTCTATTATCATTCTGCTGTGAAATGGGAACAACATGCCTGATTTACAATATCTTGGGCATACAGAATATTGTCCATATATATTTTTTAAGACAGAGTCTTATTCTGTTGCCCAGGCTAGAGTGCTCTGACATCATAGCTCACAGCAACCTTAAAGTACTGGGCTCAAGTGATCCTCCGGCCTCAGCCTCCCGAGTAGCTGGGACTACGCAGGCCTGCCACAATGCCCAGCTAGTTTTTCTATTTTTAATTTTTTTTTTTTTTTTTTGAGACAGAGCCTAAAGCTGTCGCCCTGGGTAGAGTGCCGTGGCATCACAGCAACCTCCAACTCCTGGGCTCAAGCAATTCTCCTGCCTCCACCTCCCAAGTAGCTGGGACTACAGGCACCCGCCACAATGCCTGGCTATTTTTTGGTTGCAGCCATCATTGTTCTTTGGCAGGTCCAGACTGGATTCGAACCCACCAGCTCAGGTGTATATGGCTGGTGCCTTAGCCGTTTGAGCCACAGGCGCCAAGCCTAGTTTTTCTATTTTTAGTAGAGACAGGGTCTTGCTCTTGCTCAGGCTGGTCTTGAACTCCTGAACTCAAGCAATCCTCCTGCATCAGCCTCTTGGAGTGCTAGGATTACAGACATGAGCCACTGTGCCCAGCCATACTGTCCATATTTTAACGTGCAACAAATATTTCTTAGATGTTTAGTTACTATGTACCAGGCCCCCCATGCTGGGCTCTAGGCATACAGAAAGCAAGGTCCATGTGATTCCTGCCCTTTGACCGCAACATAAGGAGGAAACAGACCTAACACCAATAAAGAGGAGAAGTTATTAAAAGTTTGATAAATGCCATAAAATAGAAAAAGAGAAGCAGCATCTTCACCAGGAACAGAGGAGATAGGGAGGTAAGAGCAGCTTGTGACCTTCTTATGGCCAAATAACTGTGGGACACAGGCTCCCTGGATGCCCAAAACTTTGCTCTTAACTTCTAAAAGTTATAATTTATGAATATATTATCACTTAGATTTTTCTAAAGGAGATTGTTCATAAAAATACATGATTATGAAAACAAGGCAATATTAGCATAAACTTTTGGTTTTCTGCTAAATCTTCAGGAACATTTTATTTATTTATTTACTTATTTATTTGCAGGAACGTTTTAGCTAAATAATTAGCTGAAGTACTCTACATAATTTAGCATTATGATAACAAGTAATAATTTAGCATTATAAGTTTTAGCCACCAAATTCAAACTTTTAGCACGCTGTGGGCATTAGAAATTCCCCAAGATGGCTCTAAGTTGGCATGAGAGCTCTTCCCACAGTCAGCATCATGCAGCTTATATGCTGAAGTCTTAGTAGGTGTCAGAATTGCCAGATTTCCTCACTAAATCCAACCACCTCTGAAGTGGGGTTCTCTTACCCAGTTGAAGAAACCTAGGTTGGGAAAGATTAAATACCTTGTCCAGATTACAGAGCTGAAAGTGGAGATACCAGGTCACTCCTCACACCTTGGGTTTAGTTATCAAGCCATGGTTGAAAATTGTTTTTAAAAATTTTACTTTGCCTCCAAGTGTTTTGTTTAAATAGTCTAAAGGAGAACTTCAGTTTTTAGGTCTCTGTTTAAAAAACAAAACAAAACTATTTAGCCAGGCGTCGTGGCGGGCACCTGTAGTCCCAGCTACTCCGGAGGCTGAGGCAGGAGAATCATCTAAGCCCAAGAGCTGGAGGTCTCTGTGAGCTGTGATGCCATAGCACTCTACCAAGGGAGACAAAGTGACACTCTGTCTCTAAAAAAAAAAAAAAAAAAACTATTATGAGAGGAAAAAAATGAGACTGTTTTCTATTTATTTAACTTGACTCTACTTGTTAAATATCAGGGTTTCTGAATTATACCTGCTTTTTGTTCAGGTGTTTAGATTTATTCAATAAGAAAATGTGGGAGTAATTTTAAATCAAAAGTTTGTGTACTGATAGAAGATAAGAGTAAAAAAGTTGTCTAACAGCCCTGCTTCTTTTTTTTATCATTATTTTGTTTTTATTATTTTATTTAGTTTAAAACTACATTTGAACATCTATTTTTTATTTAATTTATTTACTTATTTATTTATTTATTTTTGAGACAAGAGTCTCACTATGTTGCCCTTGGTAGAGTGCTGTGCATCACAGCTCACAGCAACCTCTAACTCTTGGGCTTAAGCGATTCTCTTGCCTCAGTCTCCCAAGTAGCTGGGACTACAGGCACTGGCCACAATGCCCCGGTATTATTTTTTTTTGTTTTGGTTTCAGTTGTCATTGTTGTTTAGTTGGCCCCGGCCAGGTTCAAATCTGCCAGCCTCGGTGTATGTGGTTGGCGCCGTAACCACTGTGTTACGGACGCCAAGCATGAACATCTGTGTATTAGTTTCTATCCAAAGAACCTGATAGATTGACTTCTGGTACATGCTATCTTGGTAATTATTGTACTTGATTATTTACACAGTAGAGCTTAAAATTATCTTTAGTGGTATTAAGTGGTGGAAACTTTTTGGGAGGAGTACATCTGATAATTTTATACATTCATGTAGTTTGTAAATATCAAATCAGTATACCTGGGATACCTATCACCTTAAATATTCATCTTTTCTTTATACTAGAATGATTCAGATTCTTCTGGCTATTTTTGAAATGTACAGTAGATTATTGTAAACTATAGTTACCTTACTGATCTAACACTAGGTCTTATTTCTTCTACCAAACCACGTACATAGTATTTGTACCCATTCACCAACTTCTCTTTATCCTCCCTCCCCACTACCCTTCCCAGCCTCTTATAACCACCAGTCTAGCTTCTATCTTCATGAGACCCATTTTTTTTTATCTTCCACGTCTGAGTGAGTGAGAACATGAGATATTTTTCCTTCTGTGCTTGTAACAGCCCTGTTTCTGATCCTTGAGGAAAATAAATAGAGCTTTCTGAGGCTCTAAGTTTAATGTTTTGAATACATGAAATGGATCGGAAGAGAAGATACATTAGAAATTATAATTAACATTTTACCTGAAATATTTGAGCATAAAGCTTGTGCTTGAGTCAGTAACAAATGGCTCCCACTATCTCCTGTGTGACTGGCCTCAGTATATTCCCCTGTGAAAATGGGATAGCATGTCTACACTGCCTTGCGGAGTGCCAGTGGGATGCTGGGCATAATACATGCACACCCAGTAAACACAGCCATTATTCAGACACTGCAGAGAGAATTTCCTTTCCAAAGAGAATTCCAGACAATATAGTGCAACAGTAATTGCTAACTACAATTAATTTGCTAAAAAGAAGTCTAAGTCTTCTGTTGTGTTTTCAAATGTGAATGGCACAATATGTGTAGTGAGTTGGGGATTGGGAAGGGAAAATTTTCAGCCTCTGTTGTTTCACACACCAGCTGCACATTTTAGTTGATGCAGGTCAATCCTCAGTCTCAGCCCTGGCTGCAAACAAGTGTTTATCTGCTGCCCGACCACTGCCTTCTGCTGTCTGCCATGGTACGTGGCCTCTATCGGCAGCCAGGGTGTAGCTTCCTCTGGCCATTTCCTCCTTCTCAGGCTCGTTTCCTCTGGAGCCTGCTCTGCACGTCAGGGGCTATTCTCCCTGCAGGAGGGGTCAGCTTGCAGCGCCATGGCTGCTCCTGTTTCTGTGCCTCGGGTTGGGGCAGCCATGTGTTAGAATGGACTGACAGCTTTCTCCCCTTCCAGAGGGGAACTGTTAAGCCCCTCCCTCCCATTAAACATTATTTCAAAAGATGATGATACTTTGCAGGTTTTGCCCAATCCCAGGACGGTGGAAGGAGGGAACATGCTCAGTTGTGTGCTTCCTGGTGTCTTTCCATGTACACAGACTGTCTGCAATAAAAGGAACACAAGAATCGTGTCACAAAAGTAAAAGCCCAAACACACATGTAATAAGAACTCAAGATTCTAATCATTGTACCTCATTTTAATACACATTTATGGACATTTCCTTGTGAGCAGGATTCCTATCTTAAAGTTAACATTAACTCTCCTTTTAGTCCAGTTGAAGCAGAAGACTTTGGAAAGGTTTCCCCAGCCTGTGCGAATGGGATGATCTAAACTGGGGGCAACCTTCAAGTCCTTTTTATAAAAAGTCCAGCCTTATCTTAATTGAACCAAGAACAGAATATGTTTCTGTTTCTTGTTTTCCATAGCTCCATCTAGAATAGGCAATGAAGGAAAAGGCTGCAGGGCTGAGAGTCAAGAGCCTTGGGCAGGG
Source organism: Galagoides demidoff (assembly GCA_963574575.1). Classification (NCBI taxonomy): domain Eukaryota; kingdom Metazoa; phylum Chordata; class Mammalia; order Primates; family Galagidae; genus Galagoides; species Galagoides demidoff. Next base: position 19,567 of record CAUYQV010049471.1, on the reverse strand, counting down.
CTCTGACCTCAGACAGCCTCAGGCAACTGGCCCAGGCTGGCAGGGCAGGAGGCCATTCTTCCGCTTTTATATTCTGATTCGAGGTTTCAGACACAGGTGGGGTCTTCTCCTTGAGAGGGCAAACAATGAGAGGTCATATCTAGTGAGCAGGAGGACATGGAAAGGGGACTGTGGGTTCCTAGGATGTGTGGAAGTGGCTTTCAGGCTTAGCTACCATTGGAGTCATCTGAGGAAGTTTTCCAGTCTGACTCCCAAACTGTTCTGAGCACTTAAATCAGAACGTCTGCTGTGGGACCCCAGTGGCAGCAGGTATTAAAGTTCCTCCGGGCCATGTCAACCAGCCATTGCTGCACAGTCACAGAAAACTGCTGACAGGGCCCCTCCCAGCTGAACTATAACCTCACACTACACGTAAGTTTTGCTTTTTTAATTTAGTACCCTGATTTTAATAACTTTTCCCTCATTTGTTGTACTCTGATTGTTATACAAGGGTTATTGAGTCAATGGTTCTTTTCCACAGAGTGCCACCATGCCTGTTTTAAGTTACAGATAGAAAGTCTTCACGTTCTTTGTGGCCATGGCACCACATCTCCAGGACCTCTTCTTGCTCATGTGGCCCCCTTCCTCAGCCTTCTTTGCTGGCACCTCTCCTTCTAGCACCTACTCCTTCTTGACTGAGGGAGTCCCAGACTCTGCCTCTGACGCTCTTGCCTTTGCAGCCTGCCTTCCTTTTCTCTCCTCATTGCTTTGTTCTTGTGGTTTTCACAGCCATCTCTTGCGAACAGCTCCCTGACTGCACTGCTACCCGCTGGAGGAGTTCTAGAGTCCCTCAGCCTCTCCCCTCCGGTCTGTCCATCCAGTTGTTACTTAGCACAACTGTGTGTCCTGTAGTGATAAAGAAGACTGGTGGTCCCTGCTGTGGCAGTCTCCGCTGACTTAGAAATAACAGACACATTAACAAATAAATCCACACGCTGGGAGAAGTGCAAGGTGAGAGTGAGTTGGCACAACTATGCCACCTGGTCAGCCCAGTGAGGCACCAGAGGAGAAAGTGGCAGGAAAGACTTCTCAGGTGGGACGAGAGGCTGAGTTAGTTTCAAAGGATTGAAAGATCAGCAGACACTGGTGGGCGTGAGACAGTATAGTCTGCAAGGAACTTCACAAGTGCCATATGGTTAGAGCAAAGAGTTGGATTATGGGGGGAAAGGGCAGGTGGTGTTGAGAGAAGAAGGTAGAGAGGGAGACAGTGATTGGTTGTAGAAAGCCTTCATCCCATACTGAGCAGTTTGTGCTTGATAAGGAGACAATTGAGAACTTAAGAGGTGTTAAGTGATGAGATATCTATGATTAGAAAGGCCCAACTTGGCCAGGGACACAGTGGCTCACACCTGTAATCTCAGCATTCTGGGAGGCTGAGGAAGGCAGTTAGCCTGAGCTCAGAAAGTTCAAGACCAGCCTGAGCAAGACTGAGACCCTGTCTCTACTAAAAATAGAAAAACTAGCCATACTTTGTGGTGGGCACCTGTAGTCCAGCCATTCAAGAGGCTGAGGCAGGAGGATCACTTGAATCCAGGAGTTTGGGGTTGCTGTGACCTATGACAAGATGGCATTCTACCAAGGGGAAGAAAGTGAAACTCTGTCCCAAAAAAGAAAAAGAAAGGCCCACCTTGACTGTGACCAGGCGAAAGACAGACTGGAGGCTTCTTGTGGCACTTAGAAGAGCCACAACATGAGGCTGCTATTGGTTTCCATAACCAGCTTTGGGTCTCCAGACTCTAGCTCTCTCTAACTCTGCCTGGCAAGGCCCCTTGGCCTCAGGCTGGGCAGTCCCCAGATGCTGCTGGTTTCTTCTCAGTGTGATTGGCTGGCTGGCGGTTGGCTACTTTGGATGGGTTTTTTCTGTCCGGTTTTATGCCTTAGTTCAGACCATCCCTTTCTAACTTTCCTCATCCTGTACACTGTGGTTAGAGCTACTTCCAGTGAAACACGGATATAATTGTTATTCCCTGTTATAAAAAATTATAATGGTTCTGCATGATACACATACAGAACAATCTGAACATTTTGTCCTTGCCTTCAAAACTGCCACAATTTGGTGCCTGGCTGGTCTCCTTGTCCAGCTGCTTCTCCCACTACCTCTCTCCTGTTGGCCTTCTGTCCTTTCAGTTTATCTCTTAGCTCCCCCTTATGGGAACAAGCCCTTTGGAGTTCCCACTCTGTATCTTTACTCATGCAGCTTCCTCCATGGAGATGACCTTCTCCATCAAAGTCGGCGTGTCTTCCCTTTCCCCTCCACTCAGAGCGTGTCTGCATGTGCTGGAAAAGAGCGCGGCCTCTAGAGTCCAACTTCCTGCTTTTGAGTTCAGGCTTTGCCACTTACTGGTTTAGACCATTTCCTTCAAATCTTTGTGCTTCAGTTTTCTCTTCTGTAATAACGGGGGAAATAATAATACTCATCTCATAAAGTGGGGAAAATTACAGCACATGCAGAATGGTATTTAACACACGGTGAGCCGCTGGTTCATGTCAGCTGGTAAGTGATTACTGATGTAATGACTCTCTTACTTTGATTTATCTTGCATTATTAGTGTGGTCCACGTTGTTTGTGAATGTCTGTGGCTCCCTTACTGTATTCAAACTGCCTAGAAGTCAGGGACTCTTCCCTCATTGAGTGTGGAACAATGCTTTGGGTTCACAGTCTCTAATTTATGATGGTTTGACTTAGGATTTTTGAACTTTACAGTGGAACAAAAGTGATGTGCATCAGTACAGCAATTCTGGTTTTTACTTTTGTGTGTGTGTGTGTGTGTTTGTGTGTGTGTGTGTGTGTGTGTGTGTGTGTGATACCTACTTTGTCATCCTGGGTAGAGTGGCATGGTCCCTGCCCAGCTCACATCAACCTCAAACTCCTGGGCTCAAGGGATCTTTCTGCCTCAGCCTCCCCAGTAGCTGGGACTACAGACACCCACCACCATGCCCAACTACTTTTTCTATTTTTAGGAGAGATGGGGTCTCTCTCTTGTTCAAGCTGGTTTCACACACCTCAGCTCAAGCAATCCACCTTCATCAGCCTTTTGAAGTGCTAGGATTACAGACATGAGCCACCAAGCCTGGCCTGTTTTTCACTTTCAATAGAGTACTCAATTACATGAGCTATTCAACACTTTATTGTAAAATAGGCTTTGCGTTAGATGATTTTACCCAAATATAGACTATTGTAAGGGTTCCGAGCATGTTTAAGGTAGGCTGGACTAAGCAATAATGTTTGTTTAGCAGGTTAGGTGTATTAAATGTGTTTTTGACTTACGACTCAGTTTTATTAAAATACTTTGATCTGGGCTTCCTAACAAAATGTGAACACTTTGAAGGTGGAACTATGCTCAGAGCAGACACCAGGACATAAAACAGGTTACCCTGAGGCCACCTTTCACACACTTCGGGTGGCTGACTTCAGGTGCAATCTCTCCTTTCAGGAGCTGGTCCCATTATCTGCTCAGGGATAGGAGGGAAGAAGTTGTAGGCACCTTCCTTTTGCTTTTGTATCGTAGCTGGAAATGATCAGCCCATTAGAGGACAATATTGGAGTTAGCTGCCACCTTCAACCCGAGAGAGGTGAAGAGGTAATTGGGTTAATTGGCACCTTTTCTTTCAAGGACTTGTGTATGACATGTGTGTTTCAGAAATTAGACGCCGCGGTTCCAAAGATCCCCTGGTGAAGGCTGTCCAGGTGCGGGACAGCCCCTGCGAGCCAGGGGAGAGCAGCCTAAAGTCCGAGGTGTTGGCCAAGAGACGGGGCTCCAAGGACCTCACTGGGAGACCGCTGCCCCTGTATGACACCCCGTATGAGCCTGCAGATGGGGCACCCCGGGCAGAGGGGAGGGCGCGGCCCCCCGAGGGCCGGCTGCCTGAGGACGACGAGCGGCCAGCAGCAGAGTATGAGCGGCCTTGGGAGTGGAAGAAGGAGCAGCTGGCACGTGCACTGGCAGGTGGGCACCTGGCAGGTGAAGCTGCCAACCCGGCTTTCCAGCTAAGTCTTTCCTGACATTCCTCACTGAGGGTCTCTTTTCCCCAAGGAATTTGAGCCCACAAATTGCATTTTTAAAAATCCTTCTGGATATCTTTATTTTCCTCCCTTTTCTCAGCTTGCACCTGTTTTGGAAATGCCTTAAATGAGTAATGAGCACTGTACATCTATTTTCGCACCTTTGACGCTATTAGATTGGTGGGAGCAGCTTTTTCTGTAATAACTCTCACTTGGCGCTACTCCTAAAACCTGTTACCATCCCTGTTAAGACAGCAGTACTGAAAAAAAAATGGACCACAGGTAGAGGTGATTGGAAAGCTGGAGGAAGCCGGATTTTTTTGTTTTGCTTAGAAAAATTCTTCTAGGCTCAGCACCTGTGGCTCAAGTGGCTAAGGTGCCAGCCACATACACCTGAGCTGGCAGGTTCAAATCCAGCCTGGGCCCACCAAACAACAATGATGGCTGCAACCAAAAAATAGCCGGGCACTGTGGCATTTGCCTGTAGTCCCAGCTACTTGGGAGGCGGAGACAGGAGAATCACTTAAGCCCAAGAGTTGGAGGTTGCTGTGAGCTGTGATGCCATGGCACTCTATCCAGGGCGATAGCTTGAGGCTCTGTCTCAAAAAAAAAAAAAAAAAAAGAAAGAAAGAAAGAAAGATCCTTCTAAAAGAATCAGTATTTTGTGAATTTTTCAAATAACTTAAGGAAAAATTGATAAGCAGTTTATCAATAGATACTCCCTTCCGCTTCTCCCAAGACATGGTTCTTCTACTTATCCAGCTACATAATTTCTTTTGCCTTTGACTTAAAATATTAGGGTATTGGGTGGCACCTGTGGCTCAGGGGATAGGGTGGCGGCCCCATATACCGAGGATGGCAGGTTCAAACCTGGCCCCAGCCAAACTACAACAACAACAACAACAAAAAAAATAGCCAGGCATTGTGGTGGGCACCTGTTGTCCCAGATACTTGGGAGCCTGAGGCAAGAGAATCACCTAAGCCCAGGAGTCGGAGGTTGCTGTGAGCTGTGTGACACCATGGCACTCTACCAAGGGCAATAAAGTGAGACTCTGTCTCTACAAAAAATAAATAAATAAATGAAATATTAGGGTATTTCTTCTCTGTAACGGTAAAGCCAGTAGTGTAATTAAAAGAATAGCCAATGCAAAGTGTGACTAGAGAAGGTAGTATGTGTAATAGGAAGCACTTGAGTCAGTTTTATTTTGATTTGGGTCTTGTTTTCAGCAAATCTCTTGTGGGTACCTGCTAATTTCTCAGCTGTGCCATTTTATCTCTTTATGTTCTGTCCAGCCTATGTGTCATAGCATCTTTAAAACACTATTGTGTTTTAACAACAGTATTTGGTAGTTTTTTTCTGTTCCTGAGTTGATTTTACTTTTTATTATTTTGTAGTAAAAACTATCCATTTGACTTTATAGAATGACACACACTCTCCCAAGGAGTCATTACCTGTACTCTATGTACTCCATATAACCTCTTATTCTAAAAACACAGAAATGAGTAATTTTTTTTTTTTTTTGAGCTAGAGTCTCACTTTGTCGCCCTTGGTAGAGTGCTGAGCCATCACAGCTCACAGCAACCTCAAATTCTTGGGCTCAAGCAATTCTCTTGCCTCAGCCTCCCAAGTAGCTGGGACTACAGACACCTGTCACAATACCCGGCTATTTTTAGAGACGAGTTCTTGCTTTGGCTCAGGTTGGTCTCGCACCTGTGAGCTCAGGTGATCCACCACCTCAGCCTCCCAGGTGCTGGGATTACAGGTGTGAGCCACCATGCCTGGCCAAAAAATGAATTTTTCAAAAGTCCATGCTCAACTATGTTAAAGCAGTTTCCTCTCATATTCTAAAACTCTGATGAATACCTTCAGGAGAAGCAGCTATGTGGGAGGCTAGCAGTGGGATTAGATGTCAAAACCAGCAGGAGCTCAGCCAGCCAGTGTGTTGGGCAGTACGCTACCACTCATGTCAGGAGAGAATGCTTCTCTCCTACGCTAAAGCAGGCAAGGAGATTTCTTCTTTGAATTTTATGTTGGTCCCCTGAATGGCCTCTGATGTTAAATGGAGTCTTCCTTCCAGTCCAGTTTGAAGGATCTGAGCGACCTTCTGTCAGGGAGGAGACAGTGAGGCAGCACCACCGGCAGAAGAGCTGGACCCAGAAGATCTTGAAGCCAGCGCTCTCTGACCACAGTGATGGGGAGAAAGTGGACCCAGGCCTGCCCCTGGAGAAGCAGCCGTGAGTCTCCCCCATAGATCCTTGTAACAGACAATACCTGGAAGCTTGACAGCCCCAGGGTGGGGGCACACTGGCCCACTTTACATGATTACTTTTGTTTATGAATATTTGTCTGGAGCTTATTAATGAAAACCCATCTTGGAAGCCTAGTGCATTCATGCCAAATGGAAAGCACACTGCATCTTGACAGTGTTTGGGGTTTTAATTCTCACTCTCCTATGCAAAGTGAAAACTCTTTAGATGACACCAGCCTGTTAGCTCTTGGATGATTGATGGGCTTTGTGATCTAGAGGCCTGCAGATCTGCGCTTTGTCTTTTCTGAGTGGGAAGCAGGATCTAGCTCAGGATGTCGAGCTCCTACCAAAGTTCATTTCTTTTTTATTTTTTTCTCACTATGTTGCCCTCAGTAGAATGCTGTGGCATCACAGCTCACAGCAAGCTCAAACTCTTGGGCTTAAGTGATTCTCTTGCCTCAGCCTCCCAAGTAGCTGGGACTACAGGCGCCTGCCACAATGCCCGGCTACAGGCTGGCCAAAGTTCATTTCAAATAATGCTTCACAGAAGGATGCACAGTCTGGATTCACGTGCTGACATTCATGGCACTGTCCCTTCTCCCCCCCCCATCTTTTTCAGTTGGTATCATGGTGCCATTACCCGTGCTGAGGCTGAGAGTCGACTACAACCCTGCAAAGAAGCTGGTTATCTGGTTCGAAACAGTGAGTCAGGGAACAGTAGGTACTCCATTGCACTAAAGTGAGTATTTGAGCCTGGTGAATGTGGCTTTTTTTCCCAGGGGAGGGGACACTGTGAATGGGCAGATGGCAGGTCAAAATCTAATGTGCAGGTGGTTTACAGGGGTGTGTATTGCAGAACATCAGATGCATTTGCTTGCAACATGAGACTCTCTGAATAGACTGTAAAATTGGTGTTAGGTAAATGCCTCGATATTTATTGAGATAATGACGGGCTTATTTTGTTATCTTTGTATGTTAGTCAATTTCTACCTTACATTACTGGATCTGTACTGGGCTGTCTTAGTAGAGAAATAATTCCTGATAAAAAGAATAGTTCCAGTCATTCTTCTTTTATTCCCTAGTACTAGAGACTTTAATAAATTAGATCCTTTGATTGTCAAAATGCCAATGGCAATTTTGATACCAGTTTCTTCTGGTGAGGAAGGAAATGCTGACTTGCCTGCTACTCCCCCTGTCGGACGTGCACAGAACATTTACTGTGGCCCGGCAGGCCTGGTGGAGTGTGTGTCATGGAAATTCTCGTTGCTCTGTGAGTGCGCTGGTGCTGTATTGGTGGGTCATTGTCAAGAGCCTGAACAGCATTTCCTTCCTGAGGAAGCTGAGCCCCTGCAGCTGGAACAATCAGACTGGAGGGGAACTTGAGGGGGGGGGGGACGTATGTTGGAGCAACAGGGCTCAGAAAATGGGACAGGCCACCAGATATACAACACCGGAATAGCTCTGCTGTGCTCCTGAAACTGGTGCTTGTGGATTAAATGTTTGAGCCTTCAGTGCCAGCTGTCATTATGTGCAAGCCAGGAGTGGTCTTTTTAGATGAAGGTGGCAGGAAACAGTTTGAGAATGATGATTCATGTGGTCTTCATAGAAAAAAGGTGGAGGAACCCTTCTATATGTACTCTTACCAGGCCCTGGTAAGAAGGTGGGTCCCCCTTCATCTGAGCCTTGTGCTTGGGCGTAAGCACTTGTTTGGCAATTTGAGGGCCAGAAGGAACTTGGCACTTTTTAATTTGTTTTCTTTGGGTCAGAACCTGATGGCTGATGTGTAATAAGGATAAACAATTCAAGAATGACATGCATTTAGGCTGTGAAGTTCCTGAGAGCACTAAGAAAGTGTCCAATGCATTTCTGTTTATATAGAACAGTTCTGAGAATGGACTGTCAACCTGCTGTGAATCTTACTGGAATTGTTTTCAGTGGGGACGGATCCTCTGCTCACTCATTCATGTCTCCTCCCTGATTCTTCTGTTGTTCCAGGACTAGTCAAGGATGTGTCCACATCATAGTGGCTCAGACCAAGGACAACAAATACACACTGAATCAGACAAGCGCTGTGTTTGACAGCATCCCTGAAGTGGTACACTACTATTCCAATGAGAAGTTGCCTTTCAAAGGGGCAGAGCACATGACCTTACTCTACCCAGTGCATAACAAGCTTCACTGAAGTTCAGCCATCAAAAGTCCTGGGCCTCTGGCACCTATGAGGGCATCAGCACTCCCAACCTGCAAGCATCTCAGCAGACGGGGCCCAGCTGCTCATTAGTAACTAGCAGGAAGTGGGAGTCTTCATTTCACAAATCCCAGAGTCTTGAATTCGTTCCATGGCATTTGGTTTCCTTGTCAAGTAGTTCTACAATAGGAAGTCATAATTTACCTGTTTCCTCCACCTCTGGAGCAGGGCCTTCTATTTAGGGGTTGACTCTCAGGAAAGGTAAGTCAAGAGTTCAGAAGCAATAAAGTGCTCTGGAAATGTGCTAGTTGGTACCTGGAATACCTGGTTGCAACACAAACCAACAAAAAAAATCACTTGACTTTTACATATGATTGTGTGGACCAGAAATGTGTGTAATGTCAGGCTCCTTATTTTAGGAAAATGGATGAACAGTGGGAAATAAGAAAGATGGGCAAGAAAGTTATATTTCTCCCTCGAGTGTTCTAATTTAGCTCTGGAGTTTGTGAAAATTTATAACTTTAGAGTCTGGCCTAGGAATTATTTTGCTGGTCAACCTTTCTAAGAAAGTTTGTGTCTTCTCAATCTCGGTGGACTTTTTCAGCCAATCAGTGATACAAGCACAAATAGGAAGAATGATGCCCCAGATGTAAGAGTCACTGATGTAATCAAATATGGGCATCATTATTATAATTCTGAGTCACAAAATAAAATACAGAGCAAAAATTTCATTTCCAAATTTTTAAGTTCTCAAAGTTTTCAAAGCTCAACAACTGTCTTCTTATTGGAGAATTATATAGAACTTCCAATATCTTCTGTTTCGTTTTTTTGTGCATTTTAGTTGGTATGAAATCATTTTTAATTTTTGTCTCTGGGGTTTGCTTTCTATTTTTAGTAAATCCGAAAAAAAAAACCAAAACCAAAAACACACAACTCGGATCTGATTGTATGAATGGAGTCTAAAGCCTGCAGAGACTCTGTCATTCATTTCTGAGCAGACTGGCTTACACTGTACAAAAGTGTTTTAAAAGACTTTGAGGTTCTCTCTAACTATGATTACTTAAAATAGTAAATTAATATTCATAGTATTATCTTTGTGATTTATCATGAATCTATATCACCAATTTACTTACTGTGAAAAAAAAACATAGGCATGGCATACTGTGAGAAGAATGCTATGGTGAGTGGCTCTGTAATTAAAACTGAACAGATGTTTCTGTATTCGTGGAGTTTGTAATTTGGTTCTCAGAATTGGTCCAGATGCAAAAGCACTATTATCAATGAAAAGTTAACTTTTGTAGCTTCTTTTAAATATGTCAAGAAGTTAGCTTTTGAATAAAGAAAAATGCTGATTTGGTGGATTTTTAGGAAAGCATATCTTTCTAATTTTTAGTTATCATTTGAGTACTATAATTTAGAAGTTAGTAAATTTTTGCCTTTTTCTTTTTTTTTCAGTTGAGATAATCAGCCAGAGGGGTTTGTGTTCTTTGATTTAAAAAAATTGAGAGGAGCTTCTTCTCACTGGAGCTCAATAATTTCGTTAATAAAGAATGTTTTGTTTTTTTAAATATTGATAAAATTTTTAAACGTCTCTTGGTTCATGTATTTTATCTTTAGTACAATATTTGTATAAAATTTTTAGCACTCATAGTTCCAGTGCTATTCAACAAGTATTTATTACCTTCTATATACAAATTATTCATTGTGTTAAACTTATTTTTATTACAACATTCTAGAAATGAAGCCTTATTTTTTACTTAGTCTACAAAGGAAATACAGCAGTCATTCTAATTTTAATAAATGCTAAAATCTTTACGAAGTTTTTCTTTGTGCACTAAATGATTTGGGGCTCTTACTTGGAAACTCTGAATAGTGTATAATGAAATGATGTTTTGGAAACAGGCCTGACACCATGTTTGCTGAGCTTCTGCCATGCGCCCAGTGCTATGCTGTCCTCTACTGCTTTGCCATGGCAGCTGTGCTGTTTTCTTCATAGAATTAAAAGTGGAGGATATTTGGATTTATGTAGAGTTCAGTTACTTTGTAATTGTACAGGAGGTTATAAGAAGCAAAACAATAAATTAGGGGAAGGGGTGTTAGCTACTGTTTTCTTAAGGTTGTGAAACAAGCTGATAAAAGGCAGACAGTTCACAGCTGGGGAGTGGCACAAAGTACCATATGTTCTAAGAACAATTAGGCCTGGCAGGTGTCCCTAAAGGCTTCCTAGTTAAGCCTCCTGGGCCAGCTGAGCTGAAGCTCTATGACGTATTCTCTGGGCTCTGAATGTTTGGACTTTTTGTCATTTTGTCATGTCTGGATGAAAGTATTTTCCTGTAGTCTTCAATCCTTCAAGTTAATTCTGTCTCCCAGTTATTTTGTAGCATTTTCTGGAGAGAATAATCTCTTTCGGTGAATTTTGCCTTGAATTTAGCATATTTATAGAGTTGTGCCTTTCTGTTGTGTGTATCTATAGAGTTGTGTTCTTTCTCCCTTATCACTCCTCTGTCTTAAAAAATACTCTGCTTTATGGCGGCACCCGTAGCTCAGTGTGGATAGGGTGCTGGCCACATACACCCAGGCTGGCGGGTTCAAACTCGGCCTGGGCCAGCTAAAATAACAATGACAACAGCAACAACAAAAACTGAAAAAAAAAAAATAGCCAGGCATTGTGGTGGGCACCTGTAATCCCAGCTACTTGGGAGGCTGAGGCAAGAGAATCACTTAAGCCCAAGAATTTGAGGTTGCTGTGAGCTGTGACACCAAGGTAGTCTACTGAGGGTGACAGAGTGAAAGTGCCTCAAAAAAAAAAAGTTACAAATCAATACATGGAAGGCATACATTGGTTTGGCCTAAAAAAAAAACAAACAGGACATCTTGAAGCAGGGTTATAGGTGGGTTTAAAGACTCTTTGATTTGGGGCAGCGCCTGTGGCTCAAAAGGGTAGGGTGCCAGCCCCATATGCTGGAGATGGCGGGTTCAAACCCAGCCCTGGCCAAAAAAAAAAAAAATAGCCGGGCATTGTGGCAGGAGCCTGTAGTCCCAGCTACTTGGGAGGCTGAGGCAAGAGAATCACCTAAGCCCAGGAGTTGGAGGTTGCTGTGAGCTGTGTGACACCAGGGCACTCTACCATGGGTAATAAAGTGAAACTCTGTCTCTATAAAAAAAAAAAAAAAAAAAAAAACAACTCTTTGATTTGTAATTGGTTAAAGAAATGAAGCTTTGTCTGAAGGATTGGAATGTTGTAAGCTAAGATAAGGAAGTCTGCTAATCAGAGACAAGCCACCAGACCTATATACCCAGACTCAAGGATCTGTTAAGTACATTGAGGACCTGCAGGTGTGATTTAAGCGTTGTCCTATACAGCCTTCAGACTGTTAATGAGTTACAGAGGACATCTCCAAGAAGGAAGGGGACATGACCAGGCATGCTTGACCTTCCCTTCTTATAACCAGCAGCTCAGCTTTAGGATATTTCTGGGGTCCCTTTAGCCAAGCGGGTGTCCATTCAGTCAGCTGCAGGACTTGAGATTTTGTTTAGTTCACAGGGGGAGGTGGGCAGATAATCAAGAGAGACAACCAGATATTTTGGAGGCAGGTAGGAAAGTCCTAGTTTGTTAATTGAATTATTTAACTGCACTATTACTATGTTATTAGCTATTGATATTGGATATATCTAAATATTTAATTCAGGAGAACAACTATGAGACATTCTTCATTTTTTTTTTTTTTGAGACAGAGTGTCATTTTGTTGCCTTTGGTAGAGTGATGTGGCATCACAGCTCACAGCAACCTCCACTCTTGGGCTTAAGTGATTCTCTTTCCTCGGCGTCCCAAGCAGCTGGAACTACAGGCACCCATCGCGCAACACCCGGCTATTTTTTGTTGCAGTTTGGCCGGGGCCAGGTTTGAACCTGCCACCTTCGGTTTATGGGGCCAGCGCCCTACTCACTGAGCCATAGGCACAACCCCTCTTCATTTGCTTTTTAAGTGAGGGCAACCTTTCTAGTCTACCAAAACACTTGGTTATAGTCAAAGGTTAGCGCCACGTTAGGGAAGAGACCCGGTGATGTTCAGAGCTCATCCCACCACCCGCATGCTTTTGACACTTAGCGGGATCTCATCAATTCCTCTTTCGCAGATATCTCTCATTCCCAGTTGTCTCTTTCTCCTTTTCCCCAACCAGAGCAAGCTGTGCTTTCTTTGTGTCCCTCTGTCCTGAGGAACCGAGGGGAAGGCGGTGTGTTGCCGCCATCTGGTGGACAATGTGCGCACTGCACTCGGGAAGCCGCGCGGACGGGCGGGGTCTCTGGAGGTTCTGACACCTGCAGAAAGTGATGATGCAGCAGTTGCCATCTTGACACGTGCCTTGTCCTGCAGACGTTTAATTCAACTGACATCACAGACTCCCTCGGGCTAGGGCTGGGTCATGTAATTTAGGATCTTAAATTGTATTTTAGCGAATATACTGGCAACAGATAATTTAAACAGACCTCTCATTTTGTCGAGTTCTTATCCATTCAGTTATTTTATCAGGGGCTTTAACACTTTAGTATTCAACTAATACAGAATTTTAACTTCTAAAATATTTGAAGATTGTATGGAATACAAGTGCCTATCATAGTATCTTAGCATATCAGAAATATTTTGTAACATTTCTGGTTGTATTGCTGTAGCCAATATAGGCGGTACATCCTATGTTTACTCTGAAATGTAACATTCCAAGAAGAATGGAGTGGCATTGCTTAATTCACTTAGTTGCATTTTTTAATTTTTGAGACAGGTCTTGCTTAGTCACCTGGGCTAGAGTGCAGTGAAGTCATGATAGCTCCAACACTTGGGTTCAAGTGATCCTCCTGCCTCAGATTCCCAAGTAGCTGGGACTACAGGAGGCACCAACACCCTAGGCTAACTATTCTAATTTTTTTTAAGAGATGGGGTCTTAATGTTGCTCATGCATGTTGAATTCCTGATTTCAAGTATTTCTTCTCTCCTGCCTGGGCCTCCCAAAGTGCTAGGATTGGAAGTGTGAGCCACCATACCTGGCCAATCTTTTTTTTTTTTTTTTAATTTTAGAGATAGGGTCTCACTCTGTTGCCTAGGGCAGATTGCAGCTCAAGTGATCCTCAACCTCAGCCACCCAAGTAGCTGGGACTGCAGGCACAAGCCACCACTCCTGGATAATTTTTTTTCCTTCTGTAGAGACACCTCTTCCCCTTCTATTAAATTTTCCTTCCCAAATAAAATAGTAACACAGTAACTTCTAATTCTCTTTCCTTGGGCCGTCTCCTTCCTGTGACAATTATTGCACTTGTTCTCATCCCTCCCTAGGTATCAAAGTTGGGCTCTGTTTTTGTTTTTCTCATTGTTATTAATGCAGATGCCACCGTCCTGTCTGTAGGATCTGATGCTTCAGCTCTGTTGTGAAGTTAGAAAATCTGTATATTTTGAAAAAAAAAAAAATTTAAAGAAAGAAAGAAAATCTGTATGCTTTGAAAATTCTGCCAGGTGATTTGGATTCACAGCCATGGCAGAAAACCACTCTTGGAAAGTACTATTTAGAAATACAAATAAATTCATTTATGATTCAAGAAGCATATGCTTTTGAGTCCAGTGTCAGATTTTTAATTTCCATTAGACATTTATACAGATTGTCACCAGGTGGTACAAGTGCCTGTTGCTTTTCTCCATCTGAATTGAAGAGACAAGGAAGTTTGCATTGAGAAATGTTTTTCCCCATTCATCCCCCCACCCACCAGAGTAATCAGAGTAGTGATCTTCAGACTTTAGATTGAACACGTTTGTAAGAGCCTGAGGCATGAGTACTGAATGTTGGGTTCTGACCCTGTGAAAAGCCAAGATGTACGTAATGAGAGCAGTCCCCTGCTACGCACCAGGGGTGCTGCTAAGCAGATGCTTTTCATTGCACATTATCTCGCTTTAATCTGCTACAATTCAGCAAATCACACAGGAGGCTCATTTTTCAGAGAAGGACACTGGTGCTTGAAACAATCAAGTCCCATGTCCTGGGTCAGGCACACATTAAATGCAGGCAGCCAGACTGCAGCCCAGGTGTGGCTCCAGGGTGGCTCTAACCCAATTTACTTTCCCTGAGAGAGCAGGCACCCGACCTGCAGGACTCCTCACATCTGAAGGATTTTCTTCATCAAACTAGAGGGACAGGAGCAGTAAACTAGGCACTTGGTATTAGTTAGCAAGTGAAAAATAAACATTTTTTTTAAAGGGGAAAGCACCTGTGGCTCAGTGAGTAGGGCGCAGGCCCTATATACCGAGGGTGGTGGGTTCAAACCGGGCCTCAGCCAAACTGCAACAAAAAATAGCCCGGCATTGTGGCGGGCACCTATAGTTCCAGCTACTCGGGAGGCTGAGGCAAGAGAATCGCCTAAGCCCAAGAGTTTGAGGTTGCTTTGAGCTGTGACGCCAGGGCAAATCTACCGAGGGCAACGTAGTGAGACTCTGTCTGAAAAAAAAGGATTCACAATAGCGAAGAAGTGGATCAAGTCTGTCGACACTGGAATAAACAGTGTGGTGCAACTGCACAACGTCACTCAGTGAAGAGGAAGGAAATTCCAACAGAAGCTGCAACCTGGGGAGCCTTGAGGATGCTGTGCTAAGTGGTATAAGCCAGTCAGAAAAAGAGAAAAAAGCAAATACCGTATGATTCCACTTAAAAGGTGCTCAGAATAGCCAAATTCACAGAAACAGAAATTCTAGTGGTAGTTGCCAGGGGCTGGAGAGGGTGCAGAATTTCTGTTGGGGACAATGAAACTTCTTTTTTTTTTTTTTTTTTTTTTTGAGACAGAGCCTCAAGCTATCCCCCTGGGTAAAGCGCCATGGCATCACAGCTCATAGCAACCTCCAACTCCTGGGGTCAAGCGAGTCTCCTGCCTCCGCCTCCCAAGTAGCTGGGACCACAGGCGCCCGCCACAACGCCCGGCCATCTTTTGGTTGCAGCCATCATTGTTGTTTGGCGGGCCCGGACTGGGGATTCGAACCCACCACCTTAGGTGTACGTGGCTGGCGCCTTAGCCGATTGAGCCACAGGCGCTGAGCCGAAACTTCTTGATTTAAAGTTAAAATGCTTCCTCTGTGACATTTTTTAATGATTCAGATTGCCTTCTGATTTATATGCATAAACAGGATTACTAATTTGAATTAATTGAGGGAGCTATATTATTTGTTGTGCATATAAAAGCCAATTAGTTTAGCAAAGTATCTACTAGTGTATTACTAGTGCTAAGTAAGAAACATATTTTACTTAACAGATCGCTACAAAATAAATAAAATTTTTAAAAAATGATACTCCTAAAATTTTTAGTATGCATAAAGGAAATAAGAGAGCAAATTTGGTCTTGTGTGACTTCCTAAATACTCTTAGAATAGCACATGTCCAAGGCAGGCCTCCTGCCATGACTGACTCCTCCCAGGACAGGGCGATCCTCTGTCTCCCTTCAGGCTCTTTGCTGCAAGGAGCCATGTAATCACCCTTTGGAATCCTCCTCTGCTTCCATAATTTTTTCCTTTCCTTTCCTGACTCCCTAGACCAGCCTCTCTCATATCAATAAGAGAGAGGGCAGCGCCTGTGGCTCAGTGGTAGGACACCAGCCCCATATGCTGAGGGTGGCAGGTTCAAGCCTGGCCCCAGCCAAACTGCAACAAAAAATATCCGGGTGTTGTGGCGGGTGCTTGTAGTCCCAGCTACATGGAAGAGTGAAGCAAGAGAATCTCCTGGGCCCAAGAGCTGGAGATTGCTGTGAGCCGTGATGGCACAGCATTCTACCAAGGGCAACATAGTGAGACTCGGTCTCCTTAAAAAAAAAAAAAATGATAAGAGAAACAGGGGTCCCAGCCCACGGCTCATATCTGTAATCCCTGCACTTTAGGAGGCCAAGGTGGGAGGATTGCTTGAGCCCAGGAGGTCAAGTCCAGCCTGGGCAACATTTGTCTCTACAAAAAATAAGAAAATTATCTGGGCATGGTGGTGCATGCCTGTTGTCCTAGCTACTTGAAAGACTGAGCTGAGGAGATCCCTTGAGCCCAGGAGTTCAAGGTCACAGTGAATTATGATGGCACTACACTCCAGCCTGGGTGACAGAGTGAGACATTGTCTCTAAAAAATAAGTTTTCTTTAATTATAAAAACACACTACTCCTAAAATTTTTAGTATGCATAAAGGAAATAAGAGAGCAAATTTGGTCTTGTGTGACTTCCTAAATACTCTTAGAATAGCACGTGTCCAAGGCAGGCCTCCTGCCATGACTGACTCCTCCCAGGACAGGGCGATCCTCTGTCTCCCTTCAGGCCCTTTGCTGCGAGGAGCCATGTAATCACCCTTTGGAATCCTTCTCCTCTGCTTCCATAATTTTTTCCTTTCCTTTCCTGACTCCCTAGACCAGACCAGTCACTCGCCCCTCAGGACAGCATTTGCTTGTTAATTGTGTAGCTGGCTGGGCACACTGCTGACTCCTCGAGAGCACTGACTGGCTCCTCTTCACAGCTGGCACCGTGGTCCAGTAAACATTCCTGGAATGAACCCATCTGCCAGAGAGCAGCACCACTCAGTGTGGTGAACACCGGCCCTTTCAGAGGGAGTGCCTGTAATGAGGTTCCCACACCATAAATGAAGTACAATGTGAAGATTTTGGAGGGAATTCATTAAAGTTTATAATGATGAAGCAGTAAGAGAAGGCCAGATCATCCATGCACAGTCCAGAGGCGTGGAGAGGTGGAGATGAAAGAGGGTTGGATTTGACCTCTGATAAAGGAGCTTTGAGCTCAGGGAGCCTGCTGAGCCAGCTGTGCCACTGCCCTTTGTGACTCCCCTCTCCAGCCGCCAGGGGGCTGTCTATGGGAGCCTTGCCTCTGAATGTGGCCCAGCTTCAGTCCCTGCTTACAAAGGGCACATCTCTTCTAGGGGGGTGGTTAGGCCCCCACCCAGCACAGAGCAAGGACACCTGGCCTAGGAAAGGGGATGGTAATAGAGGTCCACTGAAGTGGTCACCAGTGTCTGGTAATGGGGGGCAGGGCTGAGCGCTAGAGCAAGAGCAAAGAGCCCTAACCTTGGAGTCAGGCAAACCCAGGCTGGAGTCTGGCTCACCCTAAGTTGTTTGGCACCTTGGACCACTGTCTTTATCATGATAAGCCTCAGCTGTCTTATCTATAAATAGGTGAAAATACTTTGCAGCATCATTAGGATAAAGAAAACTATTCTGTTTATAAAGTGTGTGGCAGAGTGTCAGTAAAGGGTAGCCATTATTATTAGCTAATTTTAATATGCCATCTCCACCATAAACTGACCAGTAGTGCTGGTGGTACCTCTCATAGATTTTTTTTTTTTTTAGACAGAGTCTCACTATATCACCCTGGGTTGAGTGCTGTGGCGTCATAGCTCACAGCAACCTCAAAACCTTGGGCTCAAGCGATTCTCTTGCCTCAGCCTCCCAAGTAACTGGGACTACAGGTGCCTGCCACAATGCCTGGCTATTTTTTGTCGCAGTTGTTGTTGGTTAGCTGGCCCGGGCCGGGTTTGATCCCACCAACTTCAGTGTATGTGGCTGGCACAGTAACCACTGTGGTATGGGCACCGAGCCTCTCATAGATTTTTGTTTCAATTAATTAGCTGCTATAGCATGTTGCTGTAGGATCCTAACTTCCAAGCCTGTGGCACAGAGATCTCCAAGCTGACTACACAGCAGAATCCCCTTCAGAACTGACACTCAGAGCAGTAGACCCCTGCTATTTTGATCCCCAGGGCCTGGCGGTGGAGCCTGGCTCTCTCCCATCACACAGACTGACTGTTAAAGTGACTCGCTGAAGCACATGAGTCCTGCTGGCTAAGGCCCCCAGCCTAGCCCCATTGTCCCATCATGGAAGCTTGCAGTCTGTGTCCCTCTCAGGGACCATCACCACCTTCATCACAGCTGTCTGGGCAGCTTGGTTAGCTCTCTGGGGTCTACATCAGACCTACGGAACTGGAATCCCTGCAGGTGGTTCCTCCCCTGCCCCTGAGCACCTGTGTTTCTCAGAGCCAGCTGCCAGTAGGGTGTACAGGTCACTGGGTCTCCACTCTCAGTTCTTTTTTTTTTTTTTGAGACGGAGCCTCAAGCTATCCCCCGGGGTAGAGTGCCATGGCATCACAGCTCATAGCAACCTCCAACTCCTGGGCTCAAGCGAGTCTCCTGCCTCCACCTCCCAAGTAGCTGGGACCACAGGCGCCTGCCACAACGCCTGGCCGTTTTTGGTTGCAGCCATCATTGTTGTTTGGCGGGCCCGGGCTGGGGATTCGAACCCGCCACCTTAGGTGTATGTGGCTGGCGCCTTAGCCAATTGAGCCACAGGCGCCGAGCCTAAACTAACTTTAAAAGGGAGGCTCAGATGGGAGCAGAGGACAGGCCCATTTTCATTCCATTTCCACAAGCTCTTCCACAGTGGAACCCACTGTGAGTCTCTCAAGCCCTGCCCATGCCGCAGGGGAACTGACAGGTGAATGGGAACATGGGGAGGGACAACCCCAGGAGCTCCTCAGGGCAGAGGACAGCCAGAGCTCACTCAGGGAAGGGGGTGCTGTAGTGCTCTGAACGTCTGCAGTCCTAAGGGGAAGCTTGGGAGGTGCGGCTTAAGGAAGGCTGCGAAAGCCTGGACTTGGATCTGGACCCATTGACGGTCTCTGAGCAGAATAACAACATGATCCACCATGCCTGGGAAACTCGTTAGGGCATGCTGAGAGGGAGGGCTCTGGGAAGGCCCACGGCCAGAGCTGGTCCTGCCTGATGGCTGGTTCAGACCTTCTCTCTGGATCTCCGCCTGGAGGGCTCTCCCTTGAGAGCCTGGAAGACAGCCTGCTGCAGATGCAGGATGCCCAGGAGCTCAAACCGCTGCTTCTCTTTACTCTGATAGCCCCTTAAAATACATTAAAAATTATTTTCTTTTCTTTTTTTTTTTTTGAGACGGAGCCTCAAGCTGTCCCCCTGGGTAGAGTACCATGGCATCACAGCTCATAGCAACCTCCAACTCCTGGGCTCAAGCGAGTCTCCTGCCTCCGCCTCCCAAGTAGCTGGGACCACAGGCGCCC
>CAUYQV010049470.1:0-22397 GCA_963574575.1 Galagoides demidoff | reverse complement strand
TTTGAGACAGAGCCTCAAGCTGTCCCCCTGGGTAGAGTGCCATGGCATCACAGCTCATAGCAACCTCCAACTCCTGGGCTCAAGCGAGTCTCCTGCCTCCGCCTCCCAAGTAGCTGGGACCACAGGCGCCCACCACAACGCCTGACTATTTTTGGTTGCAGCCATCATTGTTGTTTTGGTGGGCCCGGGCTGGATTCGAACCTGCCACCTTAGGTGTATGTGGCTGGTGCCTTAGCCACTTGAGCCACAGGTGCCGAGCCTGTTTTTTTCCTCTTAATGTCACTCCACTGCTCCTTGGGTAAGCACTTGTACTTGGGCAAGAGGGTGCAGATCTCCATCCCTGGAGGCTGCGTTAAGGCTCGGCATCAGGTTGCTTTCCCAGCTAGACTCTAGATTCCTTGAGAGCAGAGGTTACCTTGTTTACCATTTTATCCTCAGGACCTAGCAGAGTGTTCAGCACCCAAAAGGCCCCGATGTGCATGGTGAAGAACTATCAAAGAGTTAATGCCACAGTGATGGTGTTGGAGCCTCAAGATAAAGGACAGGGGGGCGGCGCCTGGGGCTCAAAGGAGTAGGACACCAGCCCATATGCCAGAGGTGGTAGGTTCAAACCCAGCTCTGGCCAAAAACTGCAAAAAAAAACAAAG
Source organism: Galagoides demidoff (assembly GCA_963574575.1). Classification (NCBI taxonomy): domain Eukaryota; kingdom Metazoa; phylum Chordata; class Mammalia; order Primates; family Galagidae; genus Galagoides; species Galagoides demidoff. The sequence goes on along the minus strand of CAUYQV010049470.1, from coordinate 21,750 downwards.
AAAAGATAAAGGACAGGGAAACACAATAGAGTAGAGCTCCCATGAGCACTGCACCCTACCTGGGCATTGTCTAGGGCTGGCCCAGTGTGAATGTGCCCTCTTCTGCAGTACAGTGGGCCTGGTAGTGTACTGGCAGTGACTGGTACAGCATCTGCCTCCTGGGCGGGGCTCATAGGATTAAGTGGGTTTGTGTAGGTGAGACACCTGAAAAAGCAGCTGATGCCACTAGTGGTTGTATTCTTTTCTACTCAGAAAAGCATGATAGAAAGCTGCATGTAATGGGCGGTGCCTGTGGCTCAAAGAAGTAGGGCGCCAGCCCCATGTGCTGGAAGTGGCGGGTTCAAACCTGGCCCCGGCCAAAAACTGCAAGAAAGAAAGCTGCATGTAAGAGTGACATTATGGAGATAAACTTGAATTTGCTCTCACTTTAAAAACCGTAGTAATTTGCAATATTAATAACATATTACTTGGTAAGGGCCCTTCCGCTGAACTCAGGATATCAGCATTTTGTGGCCCTGGAGTAAGAGTTGTGCCTAAAACACAGGAAGCCTTTGTATTGTCCCTGAGAAGCTTTTTGAAAACACTTTGAATCCCCAGTGTTACTGACCTGAGCTGGGTCTTGGAAGGGCATGGTCAGTGTGCAAAGAGACCAGGAATCCAAGGAAGGGGCTGAGAAGAAAGACATTTCCCTCCTGACTGGCCGGCACACCTGCCTCTGGCCTGCTGCTCTGCGGGTGCCAGGCTGGCTGGTCTGAGCTGGGAGGAGGAGTCTGTGCTTTTGTTCCTGGGCTTTAGGGGAGTGGTGTAGCTACTAAAGCTGATGCGCATTATAAAGTTGGCTGTGTTTCCCAGTTATGATTCGCCAGCATTTCTTTTGGGAGAGAAAAATGAAGTCTTTTTTTCTCTTCCTCTCTTAACTGGAAAAAATGTTCTGACCACTTTTTGAGATAGTTTTTGAAGTTGGCAGAGTATTACTCTTGAGAAGGAATTCCTTCTATTGGATCACTTCTCTGGGAGAAGTTTGTGTTTCCATATGTATCCCGGTGGCTTCCTGTTCTGGGGAGTGCGAGATAAATGAGAACGTCCCATGTGTGCTGGAATTGAGCTACGGGGAGCTTTGGTGGCAAGAAGAAGCATTGTCGACTGGGGTGCGCCATTTATGGGAGTTGAGCTGATTTTAGGCAGCATTTTTCCATTTTTGCGGTAAAATGACTAGCTCCATTCCAGTGAACATGGTGGCTGTTGCCGTTAGCCTTCTGAGTCCTGCTCCTCATCGTGAAGACTGAGGAGGCAGTCCTGTTGCTAGAGTTGGGCCTAACAGTTTGCTGCGTGAGGGCCCAACACCCCCCTCTAACTGCTGGTTTTCATTTTTAGGCACCAAAGGGAAATGTTTCCGAAGGGAATGAAACTTTAAATCACATATTTCAGCCTTGGACCACAACATTTGCATAGAGGAGGGAGACGGTTCCTTCTTAAGCATCCAATCCACCAACTCAGAGTTGACTCTGGAGTTGAACCTGATTTCCTCCCAGGTGACTAGGCTCTCAGCAGCCCATCTGTGTGTGGGGTGACAGTGTGTGCGCGTTCATCTCCAGTCATCGTGAGCACCTCCATTTGTGGCTAGCAGAAATGGTGTCATGTGTGTGGCACCTATGGCATGTACTCTGCCAACAAAAAGGAAATGTCATTTTGTGATGGGCACAAAATTCTGAATGGCTTTTGAGCAGGAGCCTCTGAGTGTTCTTGTGAATCTCAGAGTTCTGTGGCTTCTCTGGCTTTTTCATGTCTCTTACCAAACAGCATTGTGGGCCAGGAGGGTGGTTGGCCGCACTGCCTTGGCTGAGGAACGGGCACCTCTCCTCTTGGTCGGCGGCATCTCCAGGCACATTAGCCCTGGTTTTCAGCAGGTTCTCCCCACCAAGACAAGTGCTGACAATGACCAGGGAAGCCGAGTTCGGGTGGAAGACTGGCCCGACTCGTGCGTGCTCTATCATCACATCCCCCTCTGCTCTCTGCCTTTCTCCCCGCTGCCTTAGGTGGTAGACAGTCCTCCCCTGAACTAGCAGTTGGCCAGTTTTCATGTGAAACTTGAGTCATGAACACTCCCCATCCCAAGCAGCAGCAGTTGTTACATTCAAACTGGACATGCAAAAAGAAAAATTGAAGAGTCAATGAAGACAATTCTCTCATCCCAATCTCTTGTTACTCTGCTTATCTGAGATAAGCAGGTTAATAGTATATAGTGTCAATATTTTGGCAGCAGACCATTATCTTGCTATTGATCCAAAGAAATATGGTATTGACTTGGTAGCCTCGTTTACTTTTTGCTGGTGTTGTTTCTCTATGCCTTCTTTTTAAATGTCATAATCTGGTTTCTTTTCCTTTGTCTCTTTACTGTCCAGGCAGAGATTGACAGGGCTAAGTTTGGAAAGGAAAAAGAGCAGTTGGACTTGTGCATTTCAGACGTCAGGCCATTTCACTCTTTGTCCTACAGTGGATATAATTGATCCATTCCCACTTATCTCATGTCTATCCTTATAATAACTTTCCCCAAGACATATTTTTGAGTGCTTTTAGTGTCTTGTAATGTTCATTCTGTTCTCTGTAACATGTTTTCAGATTTGTTTTTCGTTGTCTGCTGACTGTATTTCCTGAGCTGCATTTTCCAAAAGAGAAACGCCACAGAATCATTTTTGCTGATGGCTGGTGAAGGAGACACTCATCAGTAGCTGAAAGAGGAGAAACTGGAACAAAAAGAGTAGCTAAAGTGGATTTGTGGGAATGTGATTATGGAGTCGGTTTTAATAATAAGAGGCTGTTTGGCACTGTTGTCTCTGTGAAATTGGCTTGAAAGGCAGTTGCTGGTTCCTAGTGTCCACTGCGTGTGGACTGCCGCGGGGGTCGATGAAGAGGCCCAGGCAGGAGGAGGCCAGATCCTCTCCTTGAGATGCCTGCGGGGGGTGGGGGGTGGGCATCTCCTCCCCCACGGCCAGCAGGGCACATATGTACATGTTTTTGGTGACAGCAGCTGCCGTGGAGCAGTCCTTACCAGTGCTTCTAAGGAGGTTAAATCTTCTCATTTGTTTTTAAAAGAGAGAAGGAATCCTCTCCGTGTATACATTGAGTTTGGATCCAGAGCAGGAGGGATGTAGGAAGGTAGAGGGATTTAGGGTTAGCAGGATTTTCTCCCAGGCCGCTCAGCATGTGGACACACAGATCAATTTCTTATCCTGCGTTCAGCTGGACACTGGGTTAGAGATGGTGTTGATCAAGATGTCCCCTCCTGTTTCATATCACATAACGCATTCATTTCAGCCACTGAGCCTAAATTACTGTTTGCTTTCTTTCTGCCTTTCTTTTTTTCCCCCCTGAAATGGTAAGAACTCATATAAGGATGAAGTTAGTTTATCCGTGCTAATGCTTTGATTTTTCTTTTCTTTTTCTCTTTGCCACAGTAGGTAACCAGTTAGGGGCCTTGGTACATCAAAGGTAAGCAGTGGGTTATGTTTTATTATTTATTGATCATTTCTAATTGTTTATTGATCCACCATCTGTACTAGAGTATTAGGAAGTCAGAGGTTGAGAATGTGAAAAAACATGGGTTAGATTTCTTTAAGACTCAAGTTTTTGCTAACCCTTTCCAAGATAGGGTAAGCTCAAGGGATAAGCTGATACAAGGTATTAAAAATCAGCCATTATTGTTTGTAAGTCGAAAGATTTCTAGAATGTTGGAGTTGCTCTTTCTACAGATGTAATTTAATTTAAATGGAAAGAATATGACATTTTCCTTCCTGGGCTTATGATATTCTGTGTTTTATGAATCCTTAGTCCCTTCACTTAAGAAAAGATGTCTGGAAATGTGCTGTACTGGGCTTCCAGAAGGGAATGCTGTGGGTGCTCCTGGCAGGTGGGTGGGTAGCCAGTGCTTGGGTCAAGGAGACAGAAGCCGGAGTCCCACCCCTGCCACGGTGATAGGGACTTACCAGAGAACCTCTGCTAAATGCCCAGTTGATTCTCTGCCCCATTTCTGCTCACAGCTCTGTTAAATGTTCAGGATTTTGATAGATAAAAGATCTCTGAGCTTTTCCAAGGCCAATCTGTAAGATCGGGTATTTGTGGTCAATGTATTCCTTCAAAAAGGAAAAAGTATGCAGGAAGCTGTATGCCATGGTTTCTCTTCCAGATAGCATTTTGAACTGTGTATCTGTATCTCTAAGGTAACTATGTTACCCTAACCTTCAGTGCCCGTGATACAATCCTCTCATCTTTATTCTGCATGGATATTAGGGAGTTGATAGAAATCACCAGATATTAGTTACCCAAAGACTTTTTTCTTTTTTTGTAGTTTTTGGCCAGGGCTGGGTTTAAACCCGCCACCTCTGGTATGTGGGGCCAGCACCCTACTCCTTTGAGCCATAGGTGCTGCCCTCAAAAGACTTATCTTGAATTTCTGTTGTTTGATTGTTTTGTTTTGTTTGTTAATTAAAATTAAGTGAGGTGGTTGTTAGTATCAAAAGCTGATTTTTGGCTGGGCTTGGTGGCTCACATCTGTAATCCTAGCATTCTAGAAGGCCAGGGGTAGAAGGAATTTCCTGATCTCAGGAGTTTGAGGCCAGCCTGAGCAAGAGCAAGACCCCATTTCCAAAAATAGCCGGGTGTTGTGGCAGGCACCTGTGCTCAAGAGGCTGAGGCAAGAGGATTGCTTGAGCCCAAGAGTTTGAGGTTGCTATGAACTACAATGCCATGGTACTCTACCCAAGGGTGACAAAATAAAACTGTCTCAAAAAAAAAAAACCTCAAATGCTGATTTTCCTGGAAAGCCATAATTACTCAGGATTTTACTTTTCAAAATGTTTATACTTTGTGCATTAGACAAGTTTCGGGAGCCTTTTCTTCCAGGAATCCCAAAGCATTTGTCTTGGTATGTTTCTTCCTCAGAATCTGCTAAAATTGTTCCTGAGGGCCCAGGAACTGCCCCAGCTTTGTGACATTTTGTATTACACTAGTGTTGACACCAACTCCCAAGTAATATTTTCTGAGGGTACACAGCTGGTGCTACACAAGACATGGGCAGCAACCTCATAGCTACACACGGGAGTGCTGTCATCCCTCGCCACAGGTCAGGAAGCCCAACCTGACGGGGCCTGGCATCTGCTGTGGGATGCGTTAGACCCCCGAGGCTTGGCACAAACATCCACAGTTTCGATAGAGAAGCTGGGAGTTACGTGGTTTGAGGGAGACTGCATATATCCCAAGTGGCAGGAATCCCTCCTCATGCGTGAGCCTGGGGATGTAAGCCCCACCAGGAGACTGTCTGCTGCCGTCACAGTGATGGTGTGGCCAGGGCTATGTAAGCTGCTGCATTTCTTCTAAGTGCTGTACTTTCCCTAGAAACATGCCCTTATCCTCCTTCCCATGATGGGTAAAAATCCAGCGGGGGGAGAGATGTTTAAAATGCTTGCCGTTTTTGGTTTTTTTTTTTCCTTCAACTATTTGCATTTAGCTTCCTTCTAAGGTAAATGTTTAGATTTAATTGCTTTCTGGGGTGTTGGACAAATTGGATATTGCCCACAATACACTATATGGCAAATTTGAAGGTTTGTCTCAAAGAGACAGTGCAGTGGTTGTTTAAAAAAAGGCAGGGCACATAATGGGTGAACTAACATTTAACAGAAGAACCTTGCAGAGAGAGTGAGGTAATTATTCTGTCCTGGTCAACACTGATTAGGCCTCTCTTGGATACTGGTTCCATTTGGGGCATCTTCACTTAAAAGACACAGATAAATTTGAGAGCTGCCCCAAAACAGTAAAAAGATTGGGAAACAAAGAATGTTGCAGAAAGTTGAGTATCTCTTCATCTAGGGAGGGCACCATAATAACAATTTCGAAGGTCTCCCAGGCCCGGGAGGAGCTGTGCACATCCTGGGATCAACGCCTTATTTGTTAGAGAGGCCCGAACAAGCAGTACCGAGGAGCTGTGTGGGGGAAAGGGGCGTGACTACGAGGGGGGTTGATGGTTTAGTGAAAAACCAGAGGTTTCTTCCTCTCATGTAAGGAGAGATGGAAGGTTTAGATCTCTTCAAGGAGTGATTGACCAAAGGGTTCATTAAATGACACTCCTTGTAGAGGGTTGTGGATGGTGACCGAAGAGGCATGATTTATTTTAAGCTTTTATCTTGCAGCATTGCCAATAAGGGCAGTTTGGGAACTTAACGGTGGCTGCAAAATTCTGTGTTCTATATTTCTTCCAAAATGTTCTTTGTTTTTAGGGCCGTAATAACCGAAGAATTCAAAGTGCCTGATAAAATGGTCGGCTTTAGTGAGTATCTGCATTGTCTACTTTCCCCTCATTCCTGTCTGTCTTTCTTTTCCATCTCACTTTGTCCTTGTAGTGGAATGCTTTTCACATGATACTTGCTGTAGTCTCTACCCAGGCTGAGGGAGAAACCAGAGCTTTGGGCTGTAGACCTCCCCCCCCACCTCTCCCCACTTTAGCTGGAATCCCTGCCTGCCGCTGTGTTGCATGTAGAATTTTGTTGCTGTAGTGCTCAGAGAATTGAGATGGGCCCGCCAGGCCAACTTGACGTGTAGTGCTGTGAGCCAAGTGTAATAGTTTATTGAATTCATTAGGCCATTCGTGCATGGTTAAATAGGGAATGGGGGGCATGTTCTGACCTTGTTCAATTTGTTTCAGTTATCGGCAGGGGAGGTGAGCAGATTTCACGGATTCAAGCAGAATCTGGTTGCAAAATTCAGATTGCTTCAGGTAAGGGCATCTTTTTTTATAGATCTCAGTTTGATAGAAAATATTTTGCAAAATTTCCAAAGTCCAATACCTTTGTTTCTTGCTTAGAAATTTAGGGGCTTTGGGTAAGTATATGCGATTGGTGTTTCCTTTGCACTTCTAGAGTTGAACTCTCAGATGACAACCAGAACGATCAGAGTAAAAGTGGGCCAAAAAACAAGGCCTCCTAGCTGGCTTCTAGGTTAGACCCTCCTGCAGTTCTGTGGCCGCCTCCCCAAACACCTGCTTCTCTAGGACCTGTGCTTTCCTCACCAGAATGTTAGGCCAGACATTCTGGGGCCTACAGGATCTAGGGCTTTGGGACTGCTCCTGGGGACTGCGTGGCAGATCCTCTCAATAAGACTGTCCCTTCCCTGTGTGGGAAGAGGACATCTGGAGTTCTGGCAGAATTGGCACACGTTAAACACACTTTAGGACCGTTCCCAGGTGAGGCCATTTTGACCATACATTATGGAGAAGGACCAGTTGAAGAACAGTTTTTATTTTATTTTTGGTTTTATTATCTAATTTGAGTTTTACCTCTTTCTATTGTAGAGGAAGGGGTTTGAAGGACATTTGACTAGAGAAATGTTTATCATTTCGAAAGATCCTTATTATAGTGTCTTGAAGGCAGTAACTATTGTTAGCTATTTCTCTTCAGTTTTTTGAGGAAGGGCTTTAAGAAGAAATTTTTTAGGAACAAAGTAAAGCATCATTGTGTTGGAAAGTAAGATTTTCCTTTCTTATCAGATGGCCCAGAACTAGTTCCATATAGATGCCCCTAATCTCTTAGGATATTCATGCAGTAACTGGTAGTATCTAATGTGCATATCATTAAATTCCTTACCAATATACCATTTTGTGTGCAAACAAATGACCAGAAAACTGTAAATGGAGAAACTGAAGAACAGCCCTAGAAAATGAACTCAAGCAATTCCTAGAACATGAGTGGGTCAGAAAAGAAGCTGAACCTGGTAGTAATATCAACTCGTAAGCCTCTGATGCATCCTTCCAGCTTCCCCTGACGACTTGTTTCTTACTTTGAGAACCAAGGATGGAGCTACCAGCTTAATATTCTATCCACAATCAGAAGCAAACTGCCTTTTTCTGGGAGACTGAGCTTCTCTGGGGCTAGTGTAGGAGCCAGCTCCAGAGTGATAGTCTATACACAGAGGCAAAGGCACATGGCTGCCTGGTGCTCACCAACACACCTCGTCTTCTTGATTCTTCTTATAGAGAGTTCTGGGATTCCAGAGAGGCCCTGTGTACTTACCGGAACCCCAGAAAGTATTGAGTAAGTTTATTTTATTTACTTTTTCCTTTCACTCTTCTTCCTCCTTCCCCACATGGGGAGAAATGGAAGGGCAAGACCGTCACTGAACACTGCAGACTGTGCTGCAGTCTGGCCACACGAGCAGATGCTGCTGCAGGGAAAACCTGGGAGGCTGCTGTGCCAGGGGACCTTTCTGTTACATTCAATACTCAAGATGTCACCCTTTCCCCAAACCCTGCAGAACTTCCCACAGCTGTCACATCTTCATAAATCCCGGTCTTGAGAGTGTACATTCACCCCACCTGAGTGCTTTAATCGACTCACTTCTTCCTGGTTAACACCTCCTTTACCTGAGCAGGTCTGAATTAGTGAGCCTGTCACTTTGTGAACTGCTGAGGATCCTGCTACCAGGTCTTTGGCCGAGGGCTGATCCCATTACCCTTCTGATATTTGTGAACTAAATGAATAGATTTCTCCGTGGCTTTGGGGCCTTCGCAGCAGCCTCCAGAGTAGCAGCGCTTTTCTCCCCTGGTACACACATGCACAGAGCCTTGTTACCCACCTGGTAAGGGGCACACTGACTGGGAGTCTGCTCACTTTCCTTTTTCAATCTACTGAGGAGCTTTGCATTTGGGGACAGGGTGCTAAGATTATGTCTGACTCAATAGATAAGGTTGTTTTATTGTTTCCATTTCTCAGGGAGTGCAGATGAGTTTAAATTCTTCTGCTGTGACATTGCAAGCAGTGAACCAGAATAAATACCACTGGTGGGAGTACATTATAGGGCAAGCTATATGGTATTGCTAGAGTCAAGGCATTTTTTCTCCAATGCAGGTTAATCTAGTACACAAGCAAAATATTAAAAAGCTGCTGTAACTGAGAAGATAACACGAAGCTGATTCTATACACAAAGACTCAAGTCTGCAAAGGCAACTCGTGTTTCCTACCTTTCTCTTCTTTCTTCCTAATCTTCTAACCATTCCTGCTTAGTGTCCACCCAAGGAGTAGAGACATGGGGATTGTGACCAGGAGGAAACAATTTTAGTTTCTTCAATGAGCTGTACAGCCAGCCTGTTGGTAACTGAGTTCTTCTGTATTAGAGGAACCAAAAAATAGATTGTGTGTAGTGATTTAGAGAATAAATGCTGAAAATTATAGCCAGAGGAGATTCTGGTGCAGAAAAGGAAAGCAGCCCCCACGGATGACCTTGGTGGTCTGGGTGGCCCTGTCACAGCATTGCCATTTCCCTCCTCCACCAGCAAGTAAAGCAGCACAAGTGGCATGACACGTGAAATGCAGGGTCCTGACTTGACGACGTGAGAAGCTCAGAGTAGGTGTCTGAGTGCCCGGCTGCATCTGACCCGCCTCCCCCGTTTCCCACCTCTTGAAACTAAACTGGTGGTTAGCAGTGTTGTTGGCTTTGGAGAAGAGCCCTGGGGTTGGGGGGTCTGGGCAAGTACTAACCCTGCTTCTTTCCTTTCTTTCTCGTGGCTCTCTCTCCCCTGCCCATATTTAACAAACATATATTGAGAATATACCCTCTGAGAAGGTTTATGCTGGGTGAGGGGGCAGCAAGATGTGCCAAGGGGTAAAATGTGGTCCCTGCTACTAGAGCAGCTGGTGTTCACTTGGAGACAACACGTTTGTGGAGACACAAGTACAAGCAGAGGCAGACTTGAAACAGGTTGTATCAACAGCAGCCTGCTTGTCTAGGCCCTGGTTGGAACGCTGGAATCATGGTGTGCATTGCTTTTAAATTCCAGCCTAGTAGCTTGGCGGATGGCACAGAGACCTCTGAGTTGTGGGGCAGGAGCTGGAGCTGGATGGAGGGCTGCCTCGGCTCCTTCAGGTTTTCCCCTGGTGCACCCGAGTGTTCCCATGGTGCTGATTCTCCTGTGGTTCTCTTCCCTCCCAAAGACAAGCCAAACGGCTCCTGGGGCAGATTGTGGACCGCTGTCGGAACGGACCAAGCTTTCATAATGACGTAGATGGCAACAGCACCATCCAGGAGATTCTCATTCCCGCGTCCAAAGTGGGTCTGGTCATTGGCAAAGGAGGAGAGACAATAAAGCAGTTACAGGTACGTGAGCCTAGAGTGGCCTCCCTGCAGTAGGTCCTCAGCTTCCTGGTCTGAGGGGTCTGGGGGTTTGGTCAGAGTAGACATCCCTGGCTGGCCTGGCTTTGCACACCATGATGCTGGGGTACCCTCCAAACCTCTGCCCAGTGGTTCCATGGTCAGTTGGAAGAGGCTTCCTTCCTGCATTTTTTTTTCTTTTTTTTTTTTTTTGGAGACAAGAGCCTCAAGCTATCCCCCTGGGTAGAGTGCCATGGCATCACAGCTCATAGCAACCTCCAACTCCTGGGCTCAGGCGAGTCTCCTGCCTCAGCCTCCCAAGTAGCTGGGACCACAGGCGCCCGCCACAACACCCGGCCATTTTTTTGGTTGCAGCCATCATTGTTGTTTGGCGGGCCGGGCTGGGGATTCGAACCCGCCACCTTAGTTGTATGTGGCTGGCGCCTTAGCTGCTTGAGCCACAGGTGCCGAGCCTTCCTTCCTGCATTTGTCAGATACATTCTGAACATGTACTAAAGCCAGGCCTGAGGCCAAGTACTGGGGGCAGGTGTGCCCTGGCAGCGGTCCCCATGAACTCTTCCACAACCATTATAACAGTGAAGTTCCATGAGGATTACTTTGTACATCATAGGACAGCATCCCAGATCAAAGTACAACGTCTTGAATCAGGGGCTCTAACCCTTGTTATTTGAGTGGTTGTAAATATGCTCATCACTTTTTAAAGACTGTGAAAAGGGTTAAGTGCCAGCCTCACTGTTGTAATGAAGCTGAAATAATGTCCTGTCTCTGATTTTTTATTTAAGAGCCTGTCACTGAGCGGGTGCTGCACAAACAGAAGCCCTCATCTGAGACACTTGGGGCCAGAACATGTTTCAGAATTTAACACCCCTACCAAGTTCTAGGGCTGCACCCTGAAATATGCATATTCCTATAGCTAAATACAACAGTAGTCACACTTAATGAGAGAAAGGCTAGAAATAAATATAGGTGGATGAGTTCAGTTCTGCCGCCAAATTAGTGATGAACAAACTTTATTTCAGAGCTCTGGGGCTTTTGCAGTTGCAAGTAAAGGGCTGTGGCTTGCCTAGCATGTCCTTCATGACCCAGACCCCAGATGCTGGTTGTGAGGACAAGATCTTAGTGTAGACTCTGAGAACTTAGGATTTGAAGTCCCAGTATCCAAATTTTGGGGGGGTTGTTTTTTGTTATATTTCAGATTAAGATGAAGGTACAAGTGATGATTAGGTTACGTTATTTGCCTTTGTGAGGTGAAGTCTCTGTTATTGGTGCCCCTCATCCAGGAGGTCTACCGTATGCCTTTACACTGTGCCTATTAGCCAACATCCAAAGTTTGGTCACCCATTTGATAGCTCTGGATCCTTGGGCAGCATATTCTTAGAGCTCTCTTTATCTATGAAGTGGAGAGATGGTGAGAACTTCACTCAGTTCTTCAGAATTTCTAATCAGATAACATTAGGAGTCCTTAGTCTGTAGCATTCGATAGCAGTAGCTCACTAATGCTTACGTATTCTAGATGCTGGAGAGAGAGGATTACTTTGGGAGATGGTTTTATGTATCCCATTTGGATGTGGTCTGCGTGTCATGTATGTCTGCCTTCACAGAAGCCAGCTTCATGGTCATGGGCAGCAGTTCCTGGGGGTAGGTGGGACATGGGCTTACTGTGGACGTGACCTGACCCAGGCCAGTTTCCTGTGCTGTCCCCTGTTCTCATTCATAACAGTGAGGGCTGTGCTGGTATGTGTCCCCCACAGGAGCGGACAGGTGTGAAGATGGTTATGATTCAGGATGGCCCATTGCCCACAGGCGCAGACAAGCCTCTTCGCATTACTGGAGACCCGTTTAAAGTACAGGTAGGAAAGAAACCACGGATTGAGTGAGTCATGGGTGTGCGGCTGTCACTTGGTGGTAACTTACAGCTTTTATCTTAAGTAATTGTAAGACTGGGTATTCCTTTATTTAAGGTAAACTATTTTCCTAAGCAAAGTTTGGTGCTAAGGCAATCTAGGGTTATCCTGCCCAATATTGGAGCCATTTGGTACATGTAGCTGTTTAAATAAAGTGGCTCATTTACACTGGCCATACTGCAGGTGCTCAGCAGTGAGCACGAGGTTGGGGCGACTGTCTTGGGCAGTATACATAGGGAACACTTCTATCAGTGAGGTTTTGTGAGATAGTGCTGATCAGGTACAATGTGGACTTGCTGACCTGTGGTCAACTGAGATGTAGCCTCTGTTTGGCTTTTGTTTGCCCGTTTTCTCCCTCTGGGTCCATTTTGTAAGCCTGTCAGAGGGAGTTGGAGAACACCGGTGCTGGAACCACACAAGCATACACGTGCCCTCATGGTGGGCATCCTATGGCCTGAGCTCCCGGGGAAGGCAGCCCCACTGGCTAAAAGCAGCAAGGGGCTCAGTTGTCAGTCACATGGAGTGGTCTTCCTCTTCCAACTCTTGCTGATACAGGAATGCAAGTGGGCTGTGGCTTGTGTCTGTTCTTGGTCAGTGAAACACGAGTACTCTTTTTCTGCAGCCTGCTTTGCCATTGCTTCATTTAGAGTAGTTCTAGGTTGATGCACCTTGGTGAGCCAGGCTGCCATGGATAGTCAGTCCTTTCTAGGAACCTTGGGGATTTGATCCTGTAAAGGTTACTAGTCCTGGCTCGGCACCTGTGGCTCAATCGGCTAAGGTGCCAGCCAGTACACCTAAGGTAGTGGGTTCGAATCCCCAGCCCGGGCCCACCTAACAACAATGATGGCTGCAACCAAAAAATGGCCAGGCGTTGTGGCGGGTGCCTGTGGTCCCAGCTACTTGGGAGGCAGAGGCAGGAGACTCGCTTGAGCCCAGGAGTTGGAGGTTGCTATGAGCTGTGATGCCATGGCACTCTGCCCAGGGGGATAGCTTGAGACTCCATCTCAAAAAAAAAAAAAAAAAAAAAAAAATCTTGAGCTGAAGCAATTCTTCTGCCTCAGCCTCCTCAGTAGCTGGGACTACAGGTGTGCATCACAACACATGGTTAATTTTTTTTTTTTCTATTTTTTGGAGACAAGGGCTCACTCTTGCTCAGGCTGGTCTTGAACTCCTGAGCTCAAGCAATCCACCCACCTCAGCCTCCCAGAGTGCTAGGATTATAGGCGTGAGCCACCACACCTGATCTAAATTACTTCATTTTTTTTTTTTTTTTGGCAGGGGCTGGGTTTGAAACCACCACCTCTGGCTTATGGGGCTGGCACCCTACTCCTTTGAGCCATAGATGCTGCCCTAAATTATTTCTTTTTAAAGAATAGTCTCTATACAAACAAAATCTTGTGGTACTCAGCACAGTATTGAATACTTTTAAAAATTATTATTATTTATCCACATTAGATATCAAAGGCTCCTCCTTCATCAGGTACAATTAGATCTACTTTCCTTGTTCCCTTTCTTCCCCATTCAACTCCACAGCCAGGGTGGCTTTGGCGTCCGATGATACTGTCTGCTAGTAATTCGCATTATTTAATTAGTTCCTTCAACAAATCCAGTCAAAGTGGGCAGCTGTTTCTGTGAATTCACATACTTACTTGCACCTGCTCTCTGGAGTCTGCTTCTATAGAACTTGGGGTCTACTGGGTTCCAGAACACCTCAGATGAACTCAGGTGTTAGAACAAATAAGACAGAGACAGGGAATCAGTCCCAGAAGAAGTCCATGTTGGATGATGTCAACGCCTCCCACCGCGGCTGGAAGTAAAATGGTTCCTGGAGAGCTCTGCAAACACTCCATATGACAGAGAGTGTTTGCATGTCTACACAAATGGGATGCAGAGTGTGGAACAACACAGAACATTAATGTTTCAGCATAGGTGCTTTTAGAAGAAAAATAAGCCCTTGTGAAGGGGCTTGTGATCTCCATCCCCATTTTGCAATTAACAGAGTTCTTCGGCCATAGTGTCAGGTATTAGTCTGGTAAGCAATTTCTGAGCATCTCTTTGAAGCAGAGTGGTACAGAAACATGGAAAAGCCACATCCTCTGACTATAAGAAATCTGCAGCTCAGTGACAGTATAGATATGTATAGATGCAACTGGGAAACAGGCCACAGTGGACTGAGTGATGCGGGCGGGGGTGGGGGGCCCTGAAGATACCCATGTCTCTTCCTCACTGGGAAGACTTCCAAAGGCTATTTGCTCCTCACTCTTGTCTCACAAGAAAAGAGCTTGGTTGGTGGTGGACAAGTGAAAATTGGATACTTCATGCTGGAGACATCCAGTGTGCTGTGCATGTGTTATTCACAGTCAGGGCTCAGGACAACGCCCCTTTGGGAAATAAGGCAAAGGCAGTGAGGACAGTCAAGGTGGTCAGAGAACGGAGAGCTCTGTGACACACAATCTGTGGCTTTATTTTTACCGAAAATGTTAGTGGAGTCCTTGGGTAGGACCAGAGTGCTGCCATGTAAAAAGTGCTCGGGCCAGGTCTAAACAGCAATATGTTTTAAAACATGATGTAAGAAAACAGTTGAGTTACATGCGATTTTCCCGTTTCTTCAAAAATAAAGGCTCAAATCCACCTTTGGAAATGGATGGCTCTGTGTACAGTGGAGCAGCATTCTAAGGGCCTTGTGCTTGTGCCAAGAGAAAGTCAATGCTCCACTGATACCGGAATGGGGTTTACCAGGAGGAAAAAGCTGCCCAGCAAAATAGGTAAAGGGTATCTTAGATGAATTGGGGCTCTGCTGACTATTTACTTTTAGGCAAATTCCCTTTGTTCTTGGTGAGGAGGTGCTGGGGGCTGGGGGCTGGTGGCTGGGGCCTAGGCCCCAGGGAGGGATGAGAACACATGGTGAAGGGCACCATGAACAGGACTCCCACCGTGAGTCACCTCAGGGCCCCACAGTGGAAGCTTCTGGACTTCAGGGTCTAGTCTTGAGGCTGTCTCTTTATCTTACCTTTAGGTAAAGGCCTTCCAGAAACCTTAGTTAAAGGTCATGATTTGGCCCTAGCTATACCGTGGGGAAGGAAATGACAGGCTCTTTTTAACATTGGGGAAGAGTCGATGCAAGCAAACAGGTCCAGGACATCGGGGGAAGACAGCTTTAAGATAGCTAATGTGCCCTGCAGGCTAGCAGGCAGCCTGGCACACCAGGAGCCTGCCAGGGGACAGTGCCAGGTGGTGGGCCTGTTGGCATGCAAGTTTCTCCAGCTACCTTGAGAGGCTAGGAAAAGATCTGTATCTCTTGACAATCCAAAGTATTTTATTCTACTGCAAATAGTCCCCATGACAACCAGATTTCCTTTTATGTCTTAGCTCATAATAACTTGAGAATGCTAACTATTCTTAGCCCACCTTTCCAATGCAGCCATGTTCCTGGCCCATTATATTCCTTCCCAGCTCTCAGCACTATTTCAATGATCCTAGGTTTTCTAGATTTTTCAGAATACTTTTTTAAAAATAGATGAAGTATCAACAGCCAAAAGAGAAATAAAATTTTTTTCTATTTTATTTTATATCTTTAGGGAAAAAAAGTAACTTCTCTCAATTTACTTACCATGATTGGCTCTATTTATATATATATACAAGTTGGAAGAAGAAAAGTCTGAAATCAGTTCAAAATGGCTTTAGCTAGACTCATTAACATGCTTCAAAAGTAAGTTTTAGTATTTTATCTAATATCTTGCACAGGCCTGATTTCTGACCCACCTCAAATCACTCTTCTTCTTGAAAATCTCATACCTCTACGTATGTAAGCTCTTCCCTGTTTCCCCAGGAAACGTCACATTCTAAGTAGCTGGGAAGCCAGAGAACAGGCCCAGTGGCCTAGGGACCTACTAGCTTGTTAAGCAGAAAGAGAAGCACAGGCTTTCCCTGTCCAATTAATGTGTCTCTGTTTTCGGAAACAGAATCCTGATTCCGAGTTCAATCTGTCTATGTGTCTTTCCTGGGCAACATTCAATCATTCCATTCCCTCGTGACGCCTTTCCGGGGGACCATCTTTTAGTAGGAAAGCCATTTTGCAATGTTCTCATTTGCATCACTCTCCTCTTTCCACCTCCACGCTCTGGCAAAGGCGTCTTCCTTTTTCTTTGTACCAAGAAACATACGGCTGCAGTTCTGCTCATGTAATTTCACTTAACATCCTTTTTGCTTCTGACCCACTAACTCTTGTCTGTCTCACACCCGTAACATCTAGCCAAGTTCAATCTTTTTTCTCTCCATTATTGCAAATACAAAACAAGATGAAATCTTCTTTCCGCTGGTACAAGAGTGACTGCAACAATAGCTGGTGGGAAAGTCTGAGAGCACTTTGATCTCCACTTGGCAGCATGAGGGAACCAAAGCTTTTTACTCTGCTGGTGACTAATCATTATTTGAGATCAATTGGAGGATTAACACATTTTAGTAATCCAGAAGTGTGTTTTCAATTACCCTGTTCCCCAAGTGTGCCACATGCTTTGTGAAAATGAACACTGGGTGAATAACCTACTACTATTTTAAACATTTTAATGTACTTTGCCTTTATGTACTATGAAATTCCCTACAATGCACCATGAAGCAGGCTTTACTTAAGAATGGAATGACATGACAGTTGTAGTTCTATTACTGTATGTAGTCAGGAAAGTTATTCAACATTTATTTGTCTGGTGAAGTATAAAGACAAAAGGGAAAATGGGGTATGGACACTCAGGGCTTTCTGGATGAAAATTTTCAGAGTACAGATATTGGGCTCATGGCTGATGAGGAAGCTGGTTCTCTATGTACAGGGAAGTTGCCCAAGTATTCCAGGGAGGCTTGCCTTCTAAGAGGAGTCACCAGGAGCATTTTCTGGAGGGCAATCAGGCAGAGGGAATGGAACACTTGCGGTCAGCCACAGTGAGTTATTTGGAAATCTGGGACTAAGAAAGGGCCAGGGGAAATGGCAAGAAATGAGGCCAGAAATGGGCAAAGGGCCCACATCTCAAGGGATTTTACATGCCAAGGTGGGATGAAATGTGGATGATGACCTAATCAGCTCTGCATCTGAGGGAGCACAGAACATATGCCTCAGTGCAGGGGGAAGAGACCGGAAACAAAGACACCGACCAGGGAACTTCTGCAAAGGTCTGCACCCCCCATGACAGCCTAAGCAGGAGAAGAGGAAATGGATTCCAAAATCATGTCTGGGGGGGACTGGGTGAGTCACTGAATGATTCACCAGACACAGGGGCAGTGCCGGAAAAGGGAAGACGGCAGGTGATGTTCTTACGAGGTGAGTGGAAACTCAGAGCAACAGCAGGGGCAGTACCGGTCACTGGCTGCGCTCCCCAGCCACACCCCAACCCAACCCAGCCGACAGCCAGTCCCTCTCCTACTCTGATTTCACCAGACTCAGCAGGGCCTCCATAAGCACTCAGTGCAGGGCATTATAACATGTATTGAAACACTCGTCCCCTGCGCTGTCCTGTGAGTATCTTACTCTCCTTGTCGTGCTATGTGGCAACTGACTGATCTTCAACCTTAAATCTGGGTCTTTAAAGTGGACCATGGCAACCCAAACTTCAGGGATGCATCCTCTATTTGCTTCTCTGTATATTGACAAAGTTAGTCTAGAAAGTTTAATTCAGTCATGACGTAGCAGAGGTCATATATCATACGTGTGATATATGGATCAAGGTAGATAAAGAACATTCATCACTGTTGGTGTGACATGGCATATGATAAAGTACACAAAGCTGACAGTAAGAAGGTGAAGGCTGCTAGGTGTCTTTTTTGTGTTTTTATTGAGACAAGAGTCTCACTTTGTCACCCTCGGTAGAGTGCCATGGTGTCACAGCTCAAAGCAACCTCAAGTCTTCGGCTCAAACAATTCTCTTGCCTCAGCCTCCCAAGTAGCTGCTATGAGTCTTTTTTTCACCAGTCTCCCATCTCACTCCTGTCTCTAGCCATCCACCCACCACCACAGGCATTTTCTTCCACCTCATTTTCCTATTTAATCTATGTTCCTATTTCCTAAGCACTGTCCCACACACACACATGCAACATATTCACCATTATTCCAGATCAATCGCCCTGCTTTCCTATCCCAGAGCAACAGCCCATGCTTTTCTCCTTTGCCTAGAATGTTCTCTTCCCATCTTTCCTGCTTGCCAATACTTAACAGTACTTACTTGATTTAATTTCTTTGCAGCATGTGATAAATGTTCCCTGTATACAACTCCAAATCTGCTTCACTTTTCCCACTGGAAAGCAAGACTGCATACAATTTCTGGCTCTTGAGTTATTTTCTAGCTGTGTGACATTGAACATGCTATAGTCCACATAAACACTCTAAATCTCAGTTTCCTTACCTGTAAAGGAGAAAAAATATTACTTCTCTCATAAGGTTGACATGAGGATAAAATTTTATGATGTATGTGAAGGGCTTAACACAGCCCCAGTCCACGGCAAAGTGCTGACTGACTGGTAGTAGTTAGTAGTTACTTTGCCCATTACATTATTTAACTTTCAGTATCGCTACTCTCCACCTTGCTGCCCAAGGCATCTCCTTTGCCATCTGAGAGGCCTTTTCTTTTCTTTTCCTTTTCTGCACTTCTCCCCATCCTTCCCTACAACTAACCAGTCACTCAATTCTATAAATTCCACCATCTCCATCTCTTTTTTTTGCATATTGGTCAAGAGCCCAGGTCACACAAAACAGGCATGAACTGAATGAGAAAGCTTGAAAATAAGAAAAGTCAAAAGAAAGAAAAATGTGGCTTTGGAGAGAAAGGTATGGTCAACATCATTGATTCTTAAACCTTCCTGATTAAAGAACAAAAAGAAAACAGCATATCAAAACAGGCTGTGTCATGAGATGTTCTTGAAATCCTTACTTCTATGTCAAACCCTTAAATAGGTCATTGGCCTTATTCTTAAAAACTGTGTTAGAAAGACTCCTCACATAACTAACTTTGAAAGATGGCAGTGTATCTTATTTACAGACTAGCAAATTATGTAAGTCAGCTAGGAATGAGAAATGGGCATATTTTTCATTTAGATTGACAAGCATCATCACGTGAGTAAAAACCAACACTTCATTCAGGGCTATGTCTTACATCTGTGAAAGAATGTCTGTGACAACGAATCTTCCAGACAATGGCTCCCAGAGCAGTTACAAGTCACCTAATTAAGTTTCTATATGTTAGAGTATGACTGCCAGTTTTTTTTAGTGAAAAACACTATATGATTCAACTACCACACAGTATACAGAATTCCCTTAATAAACATTTACCAAACACCTGCTGAAAGCAAAGAAGAATGTTAGAGAGACTGAGGTCCGTAATATTCCCAAAGTCACGGCCAGCACATCAGCATTCAGTCACCGCACTATAATCCAAATCCTTATGTTTGCAATCCTTTTTTTCACCCAAGAATCTCTTTGTAGAAATATCTAATCTCTTGCCCAAGTGAATTGAATAATTTCTCCATGGATGGGAAATATTCCACCAGTAACCAGAAATTTCTTTTGACAATCTAAGTCATGAATGAACATAGTGGGCAAAAGGAAAATCACTACTAAATGCAAGGAAATTAGAGATGACCTAAAACAAGATTTGACTTATGTCGCTTTATGAGTAAATATTAAGGGCATATAAATTCTCTTCAAAAAAATAAGAAAATCATCATCTGAAAACTGATAAGCACATAATAGAAAAATTAAATGCTACCTCACCTAAGAAGCATGACTTTCTCAAGGATACAGTTCTAGCAGTCATAAGATTCTCAAATGGAAATGTGACCCCTCAAATTTAAGAGATACTGTCATAGATAAATAGATAAAACAAGAAAATATTCATTAGAGATACAAGGTTTTGATTTGTTGTAAATCACCAGAATGAAGAGAATTTTTTCCATTTTGTCATTATTATTTTATGTTAACAGCTTTAGCTAAAGGGAATTAAAATAAATTCATATGATAAATAAATAACTAAATAAAGTAAAATCTAAATAGTAAGGCCTCCCAAAAGGGGGTTTAAAAATTATCAATCAGGCTGGGCATGGTGGCTCATGCCTATAATTCTAGCACTCTGGGAGGCCCAGGCAGGTGGGCTGTTTGATCTCAGGGGTTTAAGACCAGCCTGAACATGAGTCAGACCCCATCTGTGCTAAAAATAGAAAACCTAGCCAGGCATCGTGGCAGATGCCTATAGTCCCTGCCACAGGGGCTGAGGGGAGACTGAGGCAAGAAGATTACTCAAGCCCAAGAGTTTCAGGTTGCTGTGAGCTATGACACCACAGGATTCCACAAAGGCAACAGAGTGAGATTCTATCACAAAAAATTTTTTTAATTTAAAAATTAAATAAATGAAAACTACCAATCAGTTCCATCGGTGTCATCTGCACATGGGAATATATGGCTCACTGTGCTAAGATTGGCTACAGAATCTGTCTAATGCAGCTACCCACCTCCAAAAATCCTCTGGTTCTTCAGATGGGCAAGGCACTAAGACAGAGAGTATGAAGAGGGAGAAATGCCTGGACAGCAACCTCAGTACCTCCCCAACCTCACAACTGTGCCTAGAAACAAGCCTGGGGCCTTCGACTCTCAGCTAGGGACCACCTTTCTTTCCCACCTTGCGAGATGCTACACAGATGAGACTAACCCTTGTCTTTGGCCTAGAGATGGCCTTGAACAACCAGGAAGAGGAGACAGACACACACTGAGCATACAGCCTTCTCTGGAATCCAAAAGCCAGCAACATCTTAACACTGAATTTACAAAGGCATTCAATGCTGGGTCAGTGAATATAATCTCCCCACGTGCAGCGTTATACTGTATTGGCAGGATATTAAAATGCACAATGAAGTCTCCTTCCTTGAGAAGCAAGAAATAGGTAATAATAAAAAAGTCCTCAAAGATCTTGAATAGCAAAGTGATGAAAGGACAAGTGGGAAGTCCGTCATGAAGAGGGGAAGAGAGATTATAAAATAATTGGATCTCATCCAAGCAGCAAAGCCCACAGAAATCATATTTAAACTAGGGAAAAGCAAAAGGATAGATAGCTTGAAATCTGCTAATATCATTTGAGACCTGGCTGTAACAAAGAAGTATCACCAAATGGGGGACAGAGAAGGTAGCAGTGAAGGACAGACCTCTGGAGAACAATGCTAGGGCATTAGAGGACAGCAACTGCTCTATCCTAACAGGAACATGAAATGTTTTTCCTCCTAGATACCTAAGTTTGGAGTC
Organism: Galagoides demidoff; assembly: GCA_963574575.1. Taxonomy (NCBI): domain Eukaryota; kingdom Metazoa; phylum Chordata; class Mammalia; order Primates; family Galagidae; genus Galagoides; species Galagoides demidoff. Next base: position 426 of record CAUYQV010049470.1, on the reverse strand, counting down.
AACTCAGAAGTACCATATGTGCAAAGAGTACAGAGATGAGAAGTGGTTCACTGTGCTAAAACTGGCTGCATCATCGTCTCTGCATTAAGTTACTTTATAAACTTATAAAACCTCAGTGCAACCCACTGCCAGCCAAACGGAGCTGGAGAGAACGGAGACCACTTCGAAGGTGAAAGGTGATTAACACAGTGAATCCATAATTACACAAATGACTTAGAAGGTAGAAAAAGTCTTTCCTATAAATGCAAACAGAAAAATGAGGTCTGGCTCGGCGCCTGTGGCTCAGTCGGCTAGGGCACCAGCCACGTACACCTAAGGTGGCGGGTTCGAATCCCCAGCCCGGGCCACCAAACAACAATGATGGCTGCAACCAAAAAATGGCCGGGCGTTGTGGCAGGCGCCTGTGGTCCCAGCTACTTGGGAGGC
>CAUYQV010049469.1:0-14173 GCA_963574575.1 Galagoides demidoff | reverse complement strand
TAGGGCCATGAGAGCCCACTGACGTCAACCCCAGTTATCTAGATCCAGCTGTAAGAGGAAGACGATGTATGTCCAGCAGATTTTCATCACATGATACTGAATGAGGGGCATGGAGGAAGTAGGGGATGGTGTCCCCAGCCTTTAGGAGCCCAGCTGTGGAGGCAGGACCATGAAGGGACTGGAAAGCAAGGTTACGTGGGGGGCTGATGAGCAGAGTCTCCAGAGAGCAAGCTCTGGCGTCAGGCAGACCTGAGTGTGAATCCCACTTCTGTTCCCTACCAGCTGCCTGGCTTTGGGCAAACTTGTTAACCTCTCCAGGCCTTAGTCTCCTCTTCTGAAAAGTGAGGAGAACCTCTTGGGATTGACTGAGTGCTCACTGGGATAACAGGTGTGAAGAGCGTAACAGACGGCAGGAGTCAGGTCAGCTCCCCGCCAGCTTCAGCTGCCATCCTCCTCCTCCTATTGTCATCGTGACTGCTTGGGTATCGTGACACTTCAGAAAAAGAGAGATCACAGGATGCTGGAAATAGTAAAACTGCATAACTTCACGTGGGTGCCAGACTCCTGGAGGCCTATATATGAACCTCTATCTGATTACCTAAATGAATTTGCACAAAAAACTCATCAGTTTCTTCACCTGTAAAATGGGAACAGAAATCCCTACCATGCATGTTTATGTTTTCCTTTATAGAAAAAAGTAATTTAATTGTACAATAAACAGCATGTTTTAGCTATGGGCAGAAAACAGCTCCCTGTTTATCACATGTACTGATTTATTTATGCCCCTGTCAGAGAAAGGCAAATGTACCAGAAACAGAGGTACAACATATAAATCATCCTTCCTACCGCCCTTGGCCTTAATGGACCCTCAGTAAACAAGAGCTAGTATGAGTAATAGGAAGCAACTAGATTCCAGCACAGCCTCAATGAATAAGCAGAATTAAATAGTCAGTTGAGTGAAGGGAAAATTCCCGAATGAAGGGACAGCATAAGAATCGGCATAGGAGGAGGATTAAGCTCATCAGATATAAGAGGAATTCGGGAGCACAGTCTGAATTTTGAAAGGAATTCACTGGGAGCAGTGAATGGTTAAGACTTCATAAAGAAACAGACCCAAAGGCCAAGATGCAGGCTGGGGAGTCAGCAGAGCGCCACCACTGAGAGCTTGAAAGCAGAAGGGGAAACCTGATAAGATCAGAGTTAGGAAAAATCAACCTGGCCGTGATACGCAGAATGGATGGAGCCAGGAGAAACTTGAGGGGTGCAGTCTTCAAGTGCAGCTGGGGCTAGGATATTAGCACGCCTCTGAGCAATTCCAGCATGTCCAGCTCAACTCTCTACCTCTCACCTAATTGGATTTCGCGAGGATACTCGCTTCCCCCATTATTGCGGCCACTATTCTGCACAGCAAAGATTTCTTCTCCAAGACCCAGGGGATTTGTAGATATGGATTCTGCAAGGATTCTAGTCACTCACCTTCTACTGATTTTTAGCTTAAAACACAGTAGAAAATTATTGACATTATTTCCTTGAAAACCCTTCCCTGCCTGTACATGTCTGTGTCAATAATTGTCATGTCGAAATTGGAAATGGGCCTTTGGCAGCTCGCCTAGGAATGTCAAATAGTCTCCATTAGGTTTGAAAGCTCTGAGTTTCAGTAGTGGGTTGATCCTCTACCTGATATGATTGTACAAAATTACATAATTGATTTCTGGGACACTGTGCCACAAATTTTATAGGTTTCTTTTATTTGGTGCCTCAAATGGCAAGCGTGCTTTCCTCCATTTTCCTCAGTAAGAAGATTTCAAGTCTCGCCTTGGCTGGTCCATAGATTAAATGGAGGAATTTTACAAGGCTCTACACCCTTTTTCTCAGTTATTTTACACATCAAAGCCTGTGATTTTTTTTTCCTATTAGCTTCTAAGAGTCAGTAACTACGTAAAAAGTAGGTCTGAGAATGTTGAGTCTCACCAACTATACGGTGCATGAAATCCATCATTCCTGGCATAAAATAAGAAATGAACATTTCCTAATATGTTTACGATGTTCTTTTTTTCTTTCAGCTTTATGACAGTTACGCATGTACTATTTGATATATGCGTTTAGAGTATATTTGGTTAATGTGGGCACTCTGTTTTAAAGAACCAGTTATTTCTAACCTCAAGAAAGCCTATGGTCAGGTAACAATGACAAGGCATATAAAGAGTTGACTTCTGGGCCATCTATTCTTTCCAGGCCAATGGATGCAAGGACTAATAGGGCTCCTATTCGGCACTACTGTACTGTCTGGGTCAAAGCAGAGAGGAAAAGTTAAACCCACCACCTTTGGGCGACACTGGGTCATTGTCCCTACTATTTAAACAATGGCCACAACAACTCCAATGCTCGGGGAAGAAAGTAAGGAGTCAGGAGGCCAAATAGGTACCAGGGGAGCCATGAGTGCATTTGGAAAACAACATCTCGCGTGAAGGGAGAGGAGTATGATGAAATGCAAAAGGTACACAAGAAGAATGGCAATATCCTTATCTTAGAAGATACTGAAAGGCCAGAAGAACTGAATCCAGAAAGAAAACTTGCCTACATTAAAATGATTTTATTTGTTTAATTTTGCTCATAAGCTTGATGCTAAATTGAGTTACAATTAAGCCACATTCAAATACTCTGATTTTCAGACCCAATTTTCAATTTTGAAAGACTGAAGAAACCTTCTCCTCCTTTCTCCTTGAGAAATTCATTCTTTTAGATAGGCCTTTACAAATAAATAATAAGATAGATGGCCACCCATACATAGATAATCCCCAAAATATTTCCACGTTAGGAAAGTGACAACCCGGAAGATATTATGGGATTAGGACCAGATGTTATACCTTTAGTAATCACACACACACACACACACACACACACGAGTCTAATTGGCAACACTGGGCAAAGATGTGATACAATCTCCTTCCTAGTGTCCAAGAGTATCCTGACACAGAGACTCCATAGCCCGTATGGTTTTACTGTTTGATCGTGTGACATTACCAGAAGCGTCACACTATTTCTTAAATGGAAATCATTTAAAATTAATTTTGTTTTGAAATTTTCACAGCTCCTCAGAAATACTTGAGAGACGCAGGGATATGCTGAGGTGTTATAAAACCAACACTTATTCATTTTTCATGCTTCTTCACCATTCCGGGCTTATTCCCGCCAAGAGGAACCGATTACCCTTCTGCTTGGCACAGCTGGGTGGGCGGTAAGGACACAAGAATTAAACCTTCAGAACTGTCCCCACCTGCATGGAGCAGAGAGAGAATCAAATAACCTAAACGGAAAGCCTGCCCATTTGTTCTTAAAGAAAAGAAATATCCACCCAAATTCCAAACAGATAAAAGAAAATAGAGAAATGCCAGTTTTTCTGTTTACCCAATTTCATGAACTTTAGAAAAGAAATTCCTCTTCAGAGGCTAACGTGTGAGTGATTTTTGAGTGTTACTTTGGGGTGGGAGCCTTTCCTTGACATGCTTGTGATGGCCAGTTTCTGCTTTTCCTTCTCAGAATTGTACAGACCCTAAGGCAGGTGCTTGAAATTCAGACCTTGTTTTGCCATTTGCATCTCTGTAGTAGCCAGGGGTTCTCACATCCCCGGGTAGTTCTCCTCTCACTCTGGGCACTCAGAAGACCTCGCCTTCCCACCCCCTGGGCTGCTGAGGAAGTGGTTCTAGATGGGGCTCAGGCCAGTGTGCTGTGAGGAGCACTGTCCCCTCCACACTGGAAACTTGAATTGTCCATGGTTGACATGCCCCACATTCTCTTCCCAAAATTATGACAGCTTCCCTGTAGTGACAGATCTTCCAGTCCGGGTCCTAGAGAGAAAATGACTGACAGCTGGGCTCCCAATCAACCTCGAGTGACATGTAACAAGAGCAAGAAATAGCCCATTGTAATTAGCCAGTGAGATCGCAGGATTGTTACTGCAATGTAACTAAATCTACCCCCATCTATACCTTCTTTTACTCTCACTGTTGAAATGCTCTCAGGGGCCAGGCGTAGCGCCTCACTTTGGGAGCCCAAGGTGGGAGGAATGCTTGAGCTATCAAGTTCAAGACCAGAGTGAGCAAGAGCAAGTCCCCTTCTCTACTAAAAACAGAAAAAAATTAGCTGGACATCATAACAAGCACCTGTAGTTCTAGCTACTTGGGAAGCTAAAGCAAGGGGATCACTTGAGCCCAAGAGTTTGAGGTTGCTGTGAGCTATGACCCCACAGCACTCTACCCAAGGCAATAGAATGAGACTCTGTCTCAAAAAAGAAAAAGAAAAAATTGCTCTCAGGGTTTTCTGTCTGAGCGGAATTGAGAAGAAGAAGAACGTAGAACCCCCCAGCACCTGCCGCTGGGTTGGAGGCCTTCGCAAACAGGAACTTTTTTATGTTTCACCAGAAGAAAGATGAATTCTTAGAACCAGAGCATGTGGAACTATGTCTGTTATCCTACAGGGAAAGGGAGGTGTTTTCCCCCTTTCTTAAGGGGGAAAGGACCTTGGTTAATTCTTGCCAATTCCCTACATCCCACCTAGGAGGACGGCTTTAGACCAGACGAGGCTGGATGGAGAGATTGTGCTGGAAAGAGGACTAGAAAGAAGACCTTGTGGGGAAGCGAGGCCGGCAGTGAGCCGTCAGCGCCCGCGGCCATCTCACACTAACTGTCCAGGCAGATTTCCTAACAACTTTTACTGCTCTGTAGTGCTAGACACTGGATCCCTTTCCTCTGTGAAATGCTTTGGGTTCCCTCCATCTTCTGCCTTCTGACTCACCCCGGAGACTCACCCCGGAGGCTCACCCCAGACCAGCCCGTCCTCAAATACACCTGCTCAAGACCTGGCACTCCCTCAGCCACCTCGTGTGAGGGAAAGACCAGTGTTTCTAGTCCCGACCAGACAGCAGCTCAACCCGCATGACTTGGTAACCTTCAGCACATCCAGGTGTGCTCCCTCCCCCACAGGTACTTCAAAAACATCTCAGTGGTGACTCTGCTGTGCAGGCAGGATTGAAACTGGCCTAATCCCCTTCCTCTCCGATCACTGCAGAGAAAACGAACTTTTAATAGTAAGAATAACAATAATGGCTTACATACACTGAGTACACACAAGCAATTTCTGGGCATGAACTCAATTAATTCTCATACCAGGTCTATGAATTAATTACTGATATTATTTCCATTTTATAAACTTATCCAATAGCAGATAGGAGTAAGTGCTAGGATCCCAGCCAACCAAACTCTAAAGGCCTTCCCTCCCACAGCAGAATTCAGACTTTGCCCTTTAAGCTCAATTTCTTTGTTTTCTATTAAAACACAGACACACCCAGAAGAGGTAAGAAACTAGGAAAGCTGCCCAGTTCTCCTGGCACAGACTGGCCGAATGCTACCAGTGTTACTAGCTCTGAGCATGCACACAGGAAGACACGTTTCCCATCCTCACTTAGAGACAGGCTGGACCTCTAAGCCTTTATTCTGGCCAGTGGAATGTGGGTCACTTCCAGGCCTGGCCAGAAAGCAGGCTTTCCATACTAGCTCTATTTCTTCTCCTGCATCTGTGCAGGCCCTGTGCTTTACATCTGCCCACATAGCAGGACAAGAGTCTGGATTTCTAAGCCACCACTTCCTGGGGGAAGAGCTTCCCAGGAAGCAGCCCAACCCATACTGAGGAGCGAGGAGTCATCTTTGGTTCTGTAAGTCACTAAGATTTGGAAGTTAACCTGTTAGTGTCCGGTGTACCCTATACTAGACAAAGACCTAGAGTTCAGTTCCTCAAGTTCAACATCAACATTGCTAATCTCATTGTCACTAAGAAGCTGAAGTTTAGCAACCATGGAGCCGAGACTCTAGTTAACTAACCCTAACTAACAACAATGCAGGAACTTATCTGCAACACGTTCCAGGGCTGTCACCCCTTTCACCACAACAAACTCTTTCTTCTGGAGTGCATCTAAGACTGTCCATTTATTCATGTCATCTCATTTTACTGGACCGTTTGGGGATTTATCTTGGAAAATCATTTTAGAAAATATGCCTTATTAAAGCACCCTGAAACCACGGCACGTGTGAGTAATGGAAGCATGCCAGTTTATGGAAGAACTCATAGGATCCTGAGGTTGAAGATGCCATTCCAGTTAATCAATTACAACCCATTCGGGGCCATTTAAATCAGGGCTTCAAGAAGCACCTGGAAACGATTAACTCTCATCGATAACAACAGCAAGAATATAGACAGTGTTTCTGTACTGTTGCAAATAGCACCTTCATTTATGTCATCTGAGATTCTCAGGTGTGTCACAAGAGCAAGGCCCATTAGCACCTTCTAGAAGGAAATAATATTTTTCCTTCTCCTGTTTGTGATCATTGTATGAAACTCTGATGACCACCGCACGGGGGCCACTGGAACTTAAATTCACACTGGATGACGGCTTAGGCTGTTACATACACACAGTCTAAATTTGTCATAGAGCTGCTCATCCACTTAAAATATTTTTAAAGAAAGTTTGGCAAAATGCAAGGCTGGGATGTGACAGCTCTGTGACAGATCTCTCAAATAAAAAAGATAACAATGGAGACTCTTCATCACTTATGGCACAAAAATTAGTAACGGGCTGAGCGATCTGAAGACTCAATTCAGGGTTTAATGTTCTCATATTTTTAAGTTATTAAGTGAATATTGAGATTTATTTTTTGTCTTATAATAGAGTACCCAGAGACAGAGAGAGAAAACTCTTCTGATAAAAGTATCTGAAAATAAAAAATGACATTTCAACTTTCCTATATTGTACACAAATGGAATGCAGAAAAGAGGGGAGAGGAATCTGTACACAATCCAGTACACCAGGGACACTTCAGCTCAGGACTTATAAAAACCAGCCATAGGGTTGCTATAGGCATGGGCTTTCCTCCTTAAAGGATGCGCTATTGATTAAATCAGTGTTTCTCAAAGATGGGGTCTCAAGGTGCCCTAAAAGAGAATCACCTGGGATGCTACAGAAAGGATTCCTCAGCCCCCTCCCCAGTCTATGAGTCACAGTGTCTGGGGCCTTGGCATCTAGAATTTTAACAATCACCACCTGAGTCTGAGAAGCGTTAGTAGAGACAGACCACTCGTGAGAGCAGGTGGGAGAAATCAAAGGCATCAGAAACAGAATTTCTCTGCAGGAGAAGCCAGAAAAATTCCACCCCCCTAGAAACAATTTTATTTCAAAACTAAGATTTTAATGATCAGAAGAAAGAAAGAGTAATTACGTACGTCTGTGCCAATGAAACACAGGTCGGGTGAAAGGGTAAGTGTGAGAAAATTGTTCTGCTGCCATTAGAGATAAATTTAAGGTTGAACTTTTTATTCTACTAAATAGAAATGAAAATCTTAAGTTTACCTAGGTAATAACCAGATGGATAGTACAGTGCCCACTGTGGTGAGCGAGCGGTTTCAGAGGAGACCTTTTATTCTTTAGATTCTTTCCCCACTTTTCCCTTTCTTCTGTTTTTAACAATGGAGACGCCACATCAGTCAAAGGGGAAAGGTTTTGAAGTAGCTATTGGAGAAACAGTTTTTCCCCCTAAAACAGCCAGCACAATCGGTGCTTCACATGTCAGAAGCACTCAGCTGGAGGTTAAATTCTGAACGCTGTTTGGTCGGGATTTCACATCACACCTTTCCTTTTATATCTGGGCTTCCCAAACTACCGCCTTGAAGGTATCCAACCCCTGCACCATCGCCGGGAGCCGGTGCCAAGTTCCCAGGGAAATGGATGTAACTTGAGCAATCAAAACCGTGTTTTCAAAGGAAAAAAGATGACATGGATCCCACTTTTTAGACCCCAGGGAAGTTTGAGTACATTGGAACAAGAATGGAGGATAAGAGTGGGAGAAACTCACAGATGAACATACTGTTAGGAAATCGGTGATCTGTACAGGAAACAAATTTCCAGGGCATGACACAATTCACGCTGACCGATGTTGCAGTGCCAAATTGTCCCCACAGCGTTCTTAGGTGTGGTTTGAAACAAACACACAAAAAAACATTAATACAGAAATAAGAATTTTATACCCCTATAAAGTGACCACACCATCCAGCTGTGAACCCAAGAGGGCTCTTCATGAAATTCTCCAGTGCCTGGTATACTCCTTAACTCTCGTAGGGATGTATAAATACTACATGTATTACATAAATAATATATAAAGAATAAATCCATCTTGAAAGATTCAAAGATGAAAAATCAGTACAAATAAGAGGAGCTTTCCTAAAACCATCAGAGGAACTCCAAGACATAGCTCATGTTTGCACCACGTCTTACCCAGGGCCTTCCTGAGCATCTCTCAAAGCTCTTCCCCTTACCTCACCCCTGCCACACTCACTCTAACCTCAACAACCATCAGCTCTTTCTAGACAACTAGAAGGAAATTTTAAAGGAGCTCTATTGCCTTGACTCACACCCACCCTCGATCTTCTGTTCGTATTTCAACCACAGTCATCTTTTTCAGACACAAATTGTTCTCTCCCTCTCTCTCACACACACACACCATAAGCTAGATTAAACTATTTCAGTGATTCTCATTTACTTTAGAATCAGGACAAAAACTCTTCAGATGTGCATGGCCCTTGCAGCCATCTGCAGCCACACCAGACTCTCAGCTCTCTGCCATGCCATGTGCCCTCTGCCAGAGGTCTTTGGCACTTGCTGCATCCTCTGGCTGGGATCCTTCTCCCCCTATCCCCTTCCTTTGCCTTTTTCCTTTTCGTAATTACAGATCTTCTGTTAGATCTCAGGTTTCTTCAAGGAGCCTTGGTCAGCATCTGTGTCTAAGTCACTTTGTCTAGTATTTACTCTTAAGTCACCACTTAAGTCGCCACCACTGAGTCACTCTCTCTTCCAGCAGTCAGGAGAGTCATAAGTTCATGTTGACCCATCTGATTCTTTGATTAAAATCTATCCTCTTTATATTACTGAATGCTCTGTGGCAGAAGGGATGATGGTTTTTTTTTTTACTCACAACCATATCCATCACCTAGCAAAGTGCTTGGCATTACAGTTGGTTCTCTGTAAGTACTTGTTAAAGCCACAAATCAATTAGGACACCATTCAAAGGTATCCCATATGGCGGTTGGTTCATACTCCCAATCCCAAGTTTTTTGGTAGTATTGTTGTTTTATTTTGAAATCATGGATATGTCCTTCTTTCTATCAATTGATGCACATTTACATCAAGTTATCGATGAAAAATTAAAAAGTCAGATTCTGACATTTGTTGGAACCAGAAGCTCAAAGGATTCCCAAGAAAAGGAATCAGGATAAGGAATTTCCAGTTAATGACATCCACAACATTTTGGGATCCTTAGGAAGCTTCTTGGGTATTGAAGTTAAAGCAGCCGAGTCCAGAATGGCTAAGGAGGAATCTGATTTCCTAAAGTTCAGAAAACAAAGTGTAGAACTGCCAGGATGCCATTGGTGGAAATAGTTGGTATTTGCACACATCTAAAAGAAGAAGAAGACCCAGCTGACAAGCTGAATGCCCCCTGAGTTCATCTCTCCCCATGATGGCTATACCAAGCATATGTGGAAAGTTACCAAAGAATTTTTTTCTCTTTTTAAAATAAAATGTTCTCTTAGTCTCATGAACCCAAATGCATAATAGCCACCAGAATATTTGGTCCATTTAATAAGTAGCTCAGCAGGTGTTTTTAACTTCTAAAAATCTACCAAAAGGTTTCTTTTAATAAATATTTTACAAATTATACACACACACAAAGGGAGAAAAAGAAAAGATCTTACCAAAACATTTTAAGATGTAATAGATAAGCTGTTCATACTATTTTCACAACTGTGTGCATGAAACATCCAAGGCTCAGTCACGGAGTCACAGAGTGGCCTAAGGGGAATTCAGGTCTATCTCAGTATCCACGACCATCACCATCCCCACTATCTCTTAAAAAAAATAAAATTATGCTGATCAGCTTTTGCAACATGGTTTGTTACATACTTTAGTTCTGATCTAAATCATAAAAAAGTGATCAATTTCAGCCTGCCAGGTCTTTTCATTCAAGATATTTTTCATGGATTTTTCCTAAAAGAAAGTCGTAAGCAGATTTTTCAGAATTTTATTTCACATGGAGACAAAGGATAAAATGTCTTCAGAGTTCCAGGCACGTTCCTTGCTATTTCACTCACACAGAGGTCTGCTCTTAATTTTTTTTTTTTTTCTGTTTCATTCAAAAAGCAATTCCACTACCAACCTGAGGTTAGCTACATTAATCTAATGTCAACTCCATTATTGTTAATTATTTTATGGTGGCTATATTTTAACAGAAGGGGTACAAAGATCCCTCATGTCATTTGATAGCCCACCAAGAATTATATTGAAATAACTACATTGATTTCCAGATCTCAGCAAGCAACTAGGACATAATTAAACTTTTATCTCTGCAAATTTTGCTCTTTTTTTTTTAACCTGGTTACCTATTGTTCAGTAGACTAATCTTATTTTGCTTCTCACGTGGGCCTAAAATTTCATTTAATGCTTAAGAAATATATTAAAATGAAAGACATGTAACATCTGGACATTTTTCAAATAAGAATTTCCACTGGCATATTTTCTCTGGGTTCATTTTTTTTTCTACTTCTTATTTGACTTTAATAAAGCTATACTCTATTGAAGTTAAATAAAAGTGTTCCTCTGAGCACTTGGAGTTAAATTAAAATAGCTATAAGTCTGAAGACGCAGCCATTTAAAGATTCTACTTGACCTACCTTAGCAGAGATAACCCGCAGCTGTAGAGAAGTGGGCTCTACTGGGACCCGTTCTGAGAGTCGCGCTCTGAGCCGCCAGGCTCTTCCCTCCCGCCGCTCAGCTTTTGCCTCACCTTGCTCCCTCCTCACCTCTCGCTATAGGCCTTACACTTGATGAGAAGGAAACTTTCTTTAGACTTTTGGAAATTTTTTCTTCCATCTTTAAAAAAAAACATTAGCAAGTGAAGAAGCAGTCTGATGAAGAGAAAAATAAACCACCAGGCTGAAAATAAACTTTAATTCAAATTCCTTTATTATGGATGGCACACTGAGCAAGGCCCTTTGTGCTCTCTGCCTCAGTTTACTCACCTGAAAATCTAAGGAGCTAGATTAGTTCCAGGGCTGGGACCAGGGTGGTGTGAATAAGGGATTCACTTACGTGCAAAGTTTACAGAGGTGTCGAAAATCAAATTTTACGCAAAAGAATCCAGAATGGACAGAATATCAGAATGTGAAAGACAGGCTTGTATGGCTGGTTTTCCTTTGGTCTTGGCACAATCCTGTTAAGATGCTGGTTTCAGATCCATCTCCCTCAAACACCTGACTTGGGTTCCAGTTACCTGAAGCTGGTAGTGGAAGGTTCAGCCTGGCACATCCCCACCGGCAGGAGGAACCGGTGGGGGCCTTCCCTTGAATTCCCCTCCTGTTCTCCCAGGGAGACAGTGACTTCATCCTGCTTCATACTGGGGACTTCACAGCCCATGGAAATTGAAGTCACAATCTCACTTCTGTAAGAAGTGGGGAGGGCGCAGATTTTCTCAAGCTGCCCTGTGCCACCCCGCACCCTGACATGCACCATCTTGATCAAGCTGCTGCTGCAGACTGGAACCTACACAGGGAGGCTTTCACAGAGCTGCTGAGGCTGTCTCCCCTCTCTTCTGCTTCCACCCAGCAGGTCAGCTGAGGCAGCCCTGCGCACTGCCTCTCGGGAGGGGTGGCCCAGCAGAGATGAGGATGAGTGCAGAGGCAAGAGGTGACTTTCCCAGGCGAATTTTCCAGGTCCCTGACTGTCCTTTCTCACCTGGAATGAGGGGAAAGGGAATACAATACCAGAGTAGGGACACAGTAAGCTTTGTCTCCAAGCAAGCCAGAGAACCTCATAGAGACCCCCTAAGCCCCACAGGGTACCAGGAAGGGGTGGGGGGGCTTGGAATGCCCCCAGAGCCAGCAGGAGAACAGTGAGGTAATGCACATGCTCCTGAGAGTTGTTTGAAAAGCGAAAGCAAGCCACATCTCCCGCACAACCCAGTTGGTGACCTAGGCTCTGGTTCTTCCTCAGGGGCTCTTTCTAAAACTGCTGTGCACACAGCCCAGTAGAAACGGGGTCCAGGACCATCTGTGGCCTGTGTGTGAGGCGGCCCGGATGTGGATGTGAGCTCTAGGCCTCATCCAGGGTGCCAAGGTCCCTCAAGGTCCTCGCCTCACACCCCAGCAGGCCTTGCCTTTTCCCTAGACAAGCAATGGTCACAAATCGGAACATGTGACCTTTTCACAGAAACTATAGTTACCTCGATAATCCGCTCTGCTTCCTGTAGCTGCAGGCCCATGATTTATAAGGACTTCAATATTCTTCTTTCATATTTAAAAACCCTTATGCAAATGGCGCCCGCAGCACAGCCAATGAAAGTGTTTGCGTTAAGGCTCCACATTATTCACATACAAAAATTCCATTTAAATCTCATTAAGCTTGTGACATAAATCCAAACAAACTAGAAAATGCCCTGTTAAGGTGGAAAAGTGACATATGTCTTCCAGTCCCCTGGCGGAGCACCGAGGAACCAACAGAAGTGATTAAGGTACTGCCCATGTGGGCTCTGTACCTATGGACACATATGTTACTTTTCTGCCTTTAACTATTCACAGCCTCCCTGCTTTTATCCCAACAGCATTTCAATGAAGTGTTTGTCAGCAACTATTTCTGGTAATGTGACGTATGTGATTCGGTGGGACTGTGAGCCGGTTTCTAGAAACACAGCAGTACCCTGGGAAAATGATCAAAGGTCTGCCTGCTAACGGCACTTTTTGATTTCCCCCAAGGCGTTTCTTGGGGTTCGAGCTATAATTTATCTGTCATGTAGTATTAACAATATACTTGTCAGGGACTTCAAGATGAGTGGGGCCCCTGAGCTGCCTGTCTCCACTTGCTGGTCACTGAACGCCCTTCGTGTTGTCACACCTCTGCTCTAATCCGGTTTTCCCTTTAAGACAATTATAATAACACCAGAGGGTTACACGGGCTTCACAATAGTACCCCGTGCTCTTTATGAGCATTGCTAATTGGCAATTAGTCTAAATGTTAATTCTGTTATGTGTTTAGGTTAGAGAATCATGGGTGGGTTGGGGAGGAGCGGCTTCAGCCTCTGGCACTTGCAAATCTTGGTTTATCTCTCCTCTTGATGTGAATAACACAAGCCCTGACCCGTGCTTTGAAGGGCAGTATTATGACATAGTCATTTACGGATCTTCCTCTAATTAAACAGTGAGTTTTGTCTTAGCTTTCAGCAGCTGCAGGACTCCCTCAAAAGACTGAAGGAAAGGAGGATCTACAGGAGCAGGTGGTGGCTGAAAGTGGAATGACAGTCCCCCCCTAGTGTCTACAGTTCCTCAGCCACTCGCCAGGAAAGGAGCCGAGTTTGCTGCCAGGCCCTAGGGGCTGGGTCCTGGTCTCTGTGGTTATGGTAGTAGGAGACATGTATAGGTCCCCACCTCTACCCATTTTAGAGAAAGAGAAAGAAGGGAAAATGGAGACAGTGGCCAGAAAACACTCCTACCTCTTCCAGCTGGGGCTTCTCAGGGCCCTGTTGCCCAGTCCTCCTGCCACAGAGTGGGAGCCCTCCTGGACGCACCATCACAGCATTGTGTAACGAACACCACTGCACAGCCTTCCCAGGTTGCCACCGTGAAGGCAGATGGCTGAGATGGGGGAACATGAACTCTGCAGCCACCCTGCCTGGGTTTGGGTCTTGGCTCTGCCACATACTGAGTGACCTTGGGTGAGGCACTCACCCTCTGTACTAAGTGTTCACATCAGTAAAATAATGAATTAAGTATATAAGATACTTTTTTTAAAGTGCCTATCATATAGAAAGGGCTCAGTAAGTGTTATGCTAGGGTTATTGTTCTAAATACAATTATCTCTGTCTCTCCCATGAGACTGAAAGCCAGTGGAGTTAAGGACTATTTTTGGTTAATTGAAAAGTAAGACAGTGCTTGGCTGAATAGATACTGATGGAGGCATGTACATGAGTAATCTGAAAGCATTCTTGAAATCATTAAAAATGTGTAATTTCAGATGTATCAGTATGATGTATTCTTTTTTTAATTTAAAATGTTATCTATAATTCCTCTACTAGGTATATATCCA
>CAUYQV010049468.1:0-19105 GCA_963574575.1 Galagoides demidoff | reverse complement strand
CATCAAACTGGTTAACATAGCCTTCATGTCATTTTCTTAGTTATTGTTTTAAAACGTTCACATTCTACTCTTAGAAAGATTCACTTGTACCCTTGTAAGAGAAACCTCAGAAGTGATCCCTCCAATCCCCCTCCCTTCTCCATGAAGCATATCTTTCTAATATACTGCTGGTTTCAGTTGGCTAATACATTGTTGAGGATTTCTGGTGATGGATATTGGTTTGCAGTTTTCTTCTGATGTCTTCTTCGGGTTTTTCTATAAAGATAAGGCTGGCGTCATAAAATTGAATTGAGAAGTATTTCCTAGTCTATTATATAGAATATGGAGAAAGAAGAATATGTATAGAATAATTAATTCTTCTTTAAATGTTTGGTAGAATTGTTCAGTGAAGTAATCTGGGCCAGCAGTTTTCTGGAACAGAGAGGACTACTCAGCTTCTCTATTCCCTTTTTTTTTTTTTTTTAGAGACAGTCTTGTTGGTTGCCTTTGGTAGAGTGCTGTGGCATCACAACTCACAGCAATCTACAGCTCTTGGGCTTAGTTGATCCTCCTGCTTCAACCTCCTGAGGAGTAGCTGGGACTTCAGGCACCGACCACAATGCCGAGCTATTTTTTTGTTGCAGTTTGGCTGGGGCCAGGTTCAAACCCACCACCCTCAGTATATGGGGCCGGTGCCATACTCATTGAGCCATAGGCACCACCCAGCTTCTCTATTTCTTATGTAGTGATCTTTGGTAGTCTGTGGCTTTCAAGGAATTTTGCCATTTTGTATAAAATGTTGAATTTATTATTATATATCTATTTTTTGAAACAGAGTCTCACTATGTCACCCTGAGTAGAATGCCGTGGGGTCACAACTCACAGCACCCTCCAACTCTTAGGCTTAAATGATTCTCTTGCCTCAGCCTCCCAAGTAGCTGGAACTACAGGTGCTAGCTGCAACACCCAGCTATTATCCTAAAATTCTTAATATATTCCCTGATTAACTTTTTAGTATCAGTAAGATCTATAGTGATGACCTATCTTTCATTTCTAATACTGGTTGTTTAAATCTGCTTTCCTTTTTTTCTGATCTATCTAGAGAAGTGGTTCTAAACTGAGGAAATATTGGGACACTGGGCAATGTCTGGGACATGTTTAATCACCACAATTTGGGTGGAGATGCTACAGGGGTCTAGTCGGGTAGAGACCAGGAATGCTGCTAAACATCCCATACTATGCACAAATAGCCACTTGCAACACAAAAATCATCCAGTCTGGCCCAAAGATTCATTAATTTTACTAATTTTCTCAAAGAACCAGCTGAAATTTAGAAACTCTGGCCTAAAGATTGATTAATTTTATTAATTTTCTCAAAGAACCAGCTTTTGATTTCAGTGATTTTTCTCTATCGTTTTTCCTTCTTCCAATTTCACTGATTTCAGCTATTATCTTTACTACTTCTGCTTTTAGAGAGGGTTATTTCTCTCTCTCTTTCCTCTCTCTCTCTCTCTAGGATCTCACTATGTTACCCAGGCTGATCTCAAATTCCTGGCCTCAAGCAATCCTCCTGCCTTAGCCTCCGAAAGTGCTGGGATTATAGACATGAATCATTACACTTAGCCTTCTTTGCCTACTTCTTAATATGGATGCTAGACAATTGAATTGAGACTTTTCTTCATTTCTAATATAAGCACAAACATATAAAGCTATCAATTTTTCTCTAAGTACCACTTTAGATAGTCTCTCTCAAATTTTGGTGTGTTCGAATCAAATGAATATACATATTCACTCTGATTCAATTCAAAACACTTTTAAATTTTTCTTGTGACTTCCACTTTGATCAGGACTTTAGCGATACATTACCAGATAGATTTCCTACCATGTTTTATTTAATTCAGAGATGTCAGAGAACATGCTGTATATGATTTCCATTCTTTTAAATTTGTTAAGCATTTTTTATGATCCAGGGGTCCAGGATATAGTCAATTCTGGGGAATATTCTATTTGTACATGAAAAGAAAACTTTCTGGGTGAAAAACTCAACTACAACTTGGAATTTGGACTTTACCTTACAAATGCAAGTAACGTAACCTAATTATATGAACCCTCAGATTAAACTGGGGAAAAAGATTGTGCTGTTGTAACTGTTCTGTAAGTGCTAACTTGGAGAAGTTGGCTGTTTCGGGTCTTCTTTGTCAATTGGTTCTTACTAATATTTTGTCTATTTGTTCTGTTGATTACTGAAAGAAAAGAGCTGAAATCTTCAAACCTAATTGCATTTCTGTTTATTTCTCCTTTCAGCCCATATTTTGCTCCTATATTTTAAAAATCTCTTGTACATACATATGCATTTAAAACGTAATATATTTTTGGTGAATTAACCATCTTATCATTATGCACTACCCCTTCTTTCTATGGACATATTCTTTTTTCTGAAATCTAATTTGTTTGACATCATCAACACAGTCTCTCTTGCTTTGCTTTGATTAGTTTTGTATGATATATGCTCTATAGTCTTTTTACTTTAGCCTACTTATGCCTTTATACGTATATTTGAAATGCATTTGTTGAAGTGGAATCCTGCCTGCTATCTTCCCCAAATCTATCAACCTCTGACTTTTAATTTGGGTGCTTAGGATCATGGAACGTAATCACTGACATAATTAGATTTTTAAATAAATCTACCATCATATTAATGGTTTTCTATTTTTTGTGTGTTCTTTTTCTTTCTCTCTGATTTTTTTTTTTTTTTTGCATTTTTTGGCCAGGGCTGAGTTTGAACCCACCACCTCCAGTATATGGGGCCTGGCACCCTACTCCTTTGAGCCACAGGCACTACCCTCTCCCTATGATTGTATTTTTTAAAGTGATCTAGTTCTCTTCACTATCGACTTATTTATACATCTATTGCTAATGGCTTTGCAAATACTCTAGGCAATAGACATCTCCAACTTACCACAATCTAGCTTCAAATGATATTATATCATTTCACACACAGCGTACAAACCTGACATCAGTACCCTTCCAATTCCTTCCTCCCATCTTTCTGTTATTGCTGTCATACATTTTAATTTTACATAGCTATAGGCGCCACAATATCTTGCTAGTTTTCTTTACACGATCACTTGTCTCTTTCAGAAAATAAAAAATAAAAAGTACCTTTTGCATTTACCTTAATTTCTCACAATGCCTGGAATTCTTCCTGTCTTGTTGCAGATATACGTTTCTGGCTGGAATCTGTCTCAGAGCCTTTCTTTAACGTTCCTTCTAGCGTGGGTCTGATCGTAATGACCTCGCTCCACTTTAGACCGTCTTTAAAATTCTTTACTTCAACTTTAGATCTGAAAAATATTTTCGCTACCCTGGAATTCTAAATGGACAGAATTGGCTTTTGTTTTTCTTTCAGGACTTGAAAGACATTGCTCCCTTTCTTGCTTGCTTGCATAGCTTCTGATGAGAAGTACATATTTTTACCTTTGTTCCTCTGAGTGTAATGTGGTGATTCCCTTCTGGTTGCCTTCGAGATTCTCATTTTACCTTGGGATTTTAGCAGTATGAAGAGGAGTAGTCTAGTTTAGACATGTGAGTTACTTTTGTCAATGATTCTTTTAGCTTCTGGAATATGTGGTTTAGTGTCTTTATTTTGGAAAAGAAATCTAGACTATTAATTGTTTATGTATTTCTTCTGTTCTGTCTTTTCTCTCATATACCTTGGATTTTTAAGTATACATAATTTAGACCAGTCTACATTGTTCAGAAAATAAAAATAATAGTCTACGTGCCCATAAATGGGCATAGTTCTTTTTTCAGGCTTGTTAATAAAAGGCATTGTGTCCATCTGGTCAGGAATTTAGTTGAGTGTGAGATTTGTTGTTGCTATGATGACCATCCGATTGCTCTAAGGATGTGCTGAGTTTAGGCTGGGAGGGAGGTTGCTGTGAGGTTTTTCTCAGAATTTGTGATTCAACAACTTTCAAGCATTCCTTTCTACCATGCCACAGGGCAGAGGGAGGGGAGGCCTCTCCCCAGTTTCCTGCACTTCCCTCAGTGGTGGCCTGCAGTAGCTTGTCACTGCATGCAAGGTGAGTACAGGCGGAATCCCACTCTTAGGGAATCCCTGTGTGTCTGAGCCTTGATGTAGGATTTTCTCAATATTCTTTTCCCTCTTCGCCATGGCAGTCAACCCCTATTTTGTATCTATCGTGGGGCTTCATGACACATTATACAGGATTAAACATCATATTTACTACAGTAGTCGCCAATATCATAACTCATCTGAGCAATTACGGAGAACAAGACATTCTCCTGGCAAGCCTGGAAGGAAATCTCTTGTGACTTGGAAAGTAAGCCACCAAGTAACTCAGTAACCCTGGAGGAGCAAGGTTCAGCCCTGCAGTAGTAAGGCTACTGTTAAACATTAATCATTTTATGACAGTTCCTTAAAGGATTAGTGGAGAAAAATTGCATTTAGTATTTTAGAGATCATTCCCTTACCACCCCTGAAGACCATTTCCTTTGAGTACATACTCTGTTGGCACCTATGAGATCATTTCCCGGAGCACACAGCCCCTGCATGTCTTTGCTTAGTAATCTTTCTGCCTATTATGTATCTTCTCAATAAAAGGACCCTGTGATACGTGCTCAGTGCTATCCTGCACCTATGGTTAGCCTCACCTCGTGCAGCGTGTACTGTCAATCCATGTCTCACATGATCATTTCTGCGGTCGTGAGAACACATGTCTTCTCCCCCCACACACAGGCAGGAGTCATCTCATGGTATCAGTATTGGCTTAGCCCTCTTTGCTGCCTTTCAGCCAGGAGTAAAACTGGTTTTACTCCTTTGTATTTTTCCAAGAAAAACTGGTTCTTTACCCGTGTGCCCTGGATGTGACAATTTTCTGGCCCTCCCTCATGTTCTACCCCTAATCTTTTAATGAACTCTTAGTGGAAAGGAAATAGAGGCCGTGAGGGTCCTACAAACACCCCAAGTGTCTTGGCTCCCAAGAATTCTACACTGTAACACTAGCTTAGCCTCAGCCTTTAATACTTCATTATAATTTTAGCTAATTTCTTCTTACTTTTTGTGTGATGGCCCTTTTTTCCTACCATGCCTCCCACAGGTGAGAGAGTCCATGTAGTCCAACTCTCCTTGGAGGGGGTGAGGGTTGCCCTTCTTGGATCTGAGACAACTTGATTCATCTAGCACCTCAGCTTTCTGACATATTCCAAAAATACTGGTATTTGTGGTTTATCTGGATTTTTCTCATTGTTGGTATGGGAGTGACATTCTTTCTAGTACATCCTACCCTTTCTAGGTCCTGTGAACTAAATTGCTATGTGCCCCACCAAATTCATATATTGAAACCCTAGTCCCCATGAGATGATATTTGGAGATGAGGGCTTTGGGAGTTAGATCATGAGGGTAGCGCCCTCAACTGGGATTAGTGCCTTTATAGGAAGAGACAGAAAAGATTTCTCTCTCTCTCTCTCTCTCTCTCTCTCTCTCTCTCTCTCATCACAGGAGGATACAGTGAGAAGGCAGCTGTTTATAAGCTAGGATGCCAACCCTCACCAGACAAGATCTGCTGGCACCTTGATCTTGGACTTCCCAGCCTCCAGAAGGGTGAGAAATAAATGTGTGTTCTTTAAGCCACCCAGTCTGTGGTATTTCTGTTCTAGCAGCCTAAACTAAGATAATAGGCAAACATGTCTTTTAAAAATATGGTAACTAACTAAAAATCTCAACATTTAAAGTTAGGTCTCTTGCATAGAAATTAGAAGCAAGACTTTCAGAGATTCTAATTCCACGTGTGCTTTGGCCAGACGCTGGCTGAGCTCTGCTGGATTTCCTAGTTCTTCTCAAGTATAACCCTGCCATGTTCCACGTCTGTTCTTCTTTTCCCTTGACCAATAATCTGCAGTGCACACAGACTTTTTACTTTATAAAAGGTCATGACCGGATTTTGTTAGAAAGCTGACTCCTTAGCAGATTAAAAATACATAATTCAAATTAGTAAACTTCAAGGTATAAACAAATGGAGAGCAGTGTCCTAGGGTAAAGTAATAGACCCCTGCTTGGTACACGAACAGAACTGACCATATTCACACTGCCTTCCTACCACCACAGGCATTCTCAGCCCTGCAGACACCCACTGATAATATAATAAATAACAAAGGAAACAGAACAGCAAGAAACTGTCACTTGTCAATTAAATGTGTGGTTTCATTACTGACACAATAAATCAGGATTGTCACAGAGGAGCCTGGCTGATTTTTTTATCACATAAAATGGGAACAATTAATTTGAAATATGTTCCCCTTTGGCTTACCAAGCTGCTAAAGCCTCATGGGAATTTTTAAAACACATCCCTGATAGAAGCTGGCTCATCAGCATACGGTTGCCACAGTTACAGTGTCACTGCAACAGCAAACCGAACAGTGATGCCTTGACAGCCTTTCATTTAGAAAGGCCAGAGGAAGGTTACGTGAAGTGTCCAGTCACCTTTAAGTTGATAAATATTGGGGGTGGGAGATTATTCAAATGGTCTGAAATTTCCTGAAGCCTCACTCTAACGCCAACAATATGGCATATGAATTAGGATGCATTGCTCTTTCCCATATGGATAGTTTTTAGCTGAAATTTTCCCTTTAAGATTAGATCTAATTGCACTAGTTAATTATACAAGTGATATTTTCCTCGACTTTTAAAATATTTATGATTTAAAATTATTGTCAATCTTTGGATTTCTTTTTAAATGATCTACATGCTTAGCCTGGATTGAATTATAGAAAGCATGCCAGTTTTTCTTGTTAAACAGTAAATATCTTCTTACTTTCATGACCCCCTGGTTAGTAGCAAAGAATTACCACTGAAGGAACATTGATTAAAGTGAAGGAGCTCTGTTGGGTTTATATATTTTATTCTTTGTTTTCTAATTAGTTCCTACCTTTTGGCATCATTCTCAAATTAGTGCCCATTTCTAGCCAAAGTTTTAAAGTTTCAAAATGAGCATCTGACAAGGAAAGTGGAACTTGGCAAACGTGAGCACTGCCTAATTTGGGATGAATCAAAATAATTCTCTCCCATATTTCTACAGTGTTTCAACCAAATCAGAGGCTTAACTATGAGAAATAAAGCAAAGCCACATGTTTACCACCCAGGCTAGTGTTTAGGAAGGGACTACTATAAAAATCACTGCCAAAGAAAAAAAAGAAAGATCAGATACAGAGAGGAAGTGACATGATCATGTTTCGCCAATGAGGAGCAACGTTTTTGGACACTGTCTCTTTTATCTGAAAGGAAGTATAAATAGATCTTCAGACACAATTTTAGAAATCCTATGTAAGACACCATCTCTAATTCTTTCAAATATATATCTCTTTGAGCAATTATAATAAACAGATATGAACAACAACATATTTTTCTGCTAAGCAGTGTAGAAAACACAGACTAAGACAATGTATGTTTCCTGACATTCAAGCATTTCAAATCTGGTTAAGGCAGAGAAGATTAAGAGAGGAAACACAATTTAAAAAACATAAAGATGGATATAATTGAATATTATTTACATGGCAACATCTGTTAAGCCTTAAAGAAAAGAACATCTGCAAATGCTGAGAATACTGTGAGAAGGTTTCACTAGGGAGGCTGGGCTTACCCTGAGTCTTACAAGGTAGGCATTTATTCACACATTCAGTTACTCATTCAACCTTCATTCACTACGAACTTACTCTACCAAGCACTGTATTAATTTAAAAAGACATAAAGTTGATTTCTGCCCTGACTTCATGGGATGCATAGTTATTCTGGGAAAGATAAATATATAAAAGGTGATATTAATACAATAGTATAGAAATGAAACTATTGCTGAAGTACAGGTGTCAGAGAATGCTTTCTGAATCAGATAATTCCTGAATTAAGTTCTAAAAAATGAATGATAATTTTCCAGGGGTATGTTTTTGGGGGTGTGGAGCTTTGTAAAGCCAAAGGTGTAGAATTAACAGGTAGGAACTGGACAGCTCGAGAAGAGACTGGGACAGCATTTGAAATGAAGGCAGCATTAACATGAGTTTCCAGGATAAATCAGCTGACTGAATGGAAGGTTTATATTCATAGAAAGGATAAATTAGATAATGCCAGGAAGAGAAGTTTTAATTTTTATAATTGTTCCAGAAGCATTTCTAAAGGGTTAGGTTTTTTTTGAACAGGAGTCTGACACATTAACTTAGGAATTTCAGTCCAACAGAGGAATGTAAGAATGATTTAAATCCCTGTTATCTTATTGTTAGTGGGGTAGACTAAGAAGCTATGGCTGTAGTCTACATAGGATGGATTGGAAAGTGGTATCTGGATAAAGCCAAGTCTATTTGCAAGAAACAAAAAGAGTTAGCTTAATAAAGGGAGATGGTGCAAGAATAAAAATGGCAAACTCACAAACATCTCAGGATGAGAAACAAAGTACGTCAAGCCATCCATGGGCAGGACCAGAAAGCCAGCAAGAGAAACTCCTCCCTCTATTCCCAAGAAAGCCACTGACTCTGGCCCAACCTCTCTCTTCCAGGCAGCTCAAGATTCCTGCTTATCTCAGTGCCTTTTAGCCCTGCCTGCCACCCATACAGTGTCAACATGAACAAAAAGTCATTACTCCAATCCAACATGACCTTTTATTCATTCAAGTGTCAGTCGAGAATCTAATTCCACATTCCTTGCCTAAGTAGGATGCCCAGCCATGCTCCAGTCAGTGGAGGGCAGAAGGTGGAAGGTACATGCCATGAACCCCTATGGGTTCCAGCTCTGGGGGCTGAAATGATGGTGGCTCTAAGGCAAGAACAGCCCCATGATGATTAAGATACCCAGCAAGAACAGCCTGGACTTGGTCAGCAGCAGTGGGAATGGAAAAGAAAGTGGCAGTTTTTGAAAGATGCAATCTCAATTTGAAAGAAACAATTTGGTGAACAAAGAAGAAAATATTTTGAAGTTGATGTGTAAGTTTGAATTTAAGTGATTAAGAGAACAATGGTGGCCCTAGAATTTAGGAGGAATATCTAATGAAAGGCAAAATATCTCATTTGAAAAAGAAGTAAATTTGATTCTGACAGTCATTCGTGTGGAATTTAGCAGACAGCTGAAAATATGGGGCTTAATCTGAGGTCATAAATGGAATTGGATATTACTCATTAAGATGAGCTGATATTATTCATGAAGATGGTAAGAGTTAAAGACATTAAAGAGTACAAATGGAAAAATGGTTTTTTCCTGAAGAAGAAGATAGAAAAGGAAAGTCTATGAACTGAGAACTGAGATTTGGGGAATAACTATAAGGAGGAATGATTTGGGGCCTGCAAGTAAATGTTCAGCAAAGAAAATAGAGAACGAGCATCCAGAGAAGTATTTTAAAAATGGAATTATAGTATGAAAAGAAAAGAGGGCCATCTTCTCTCCAGCATTTGTTTCATGTTATATTTTATGCCTACTTGAAACTCAAGAGAGGAAACAGCTGACCAGTTGGGATTTTCTAATTTCTTGTTTTCTTTTTTTTCTAATAATCTTCCCCCTAAAATTTTAAATGTCAGTTACTTTTAAATTTCATGTTTCCTAAGACATTTATCAGCTCTTTTTTTTTCCGACTAGAAAATTAGCTCTATGTAAAAAGGTAGGAAAAAATAAATGGTTTTCATTTAAACCATTCTTTCCTTCAATAATCTCTTTACCCGAGCTAAGACTAAACTTATGAACCGTAAGTTCAAAAGAGAGGTATTTCAAAATATTAGGAGTTAGCAAAAAGCGACATGAACAATGAAAGTCGATTTTCAATGGTAAATGCTATAATAAGAAATTGGCTACAGCTTCCTCCAAGCTGGGAAAAGAAAAGAGATCCTATAGTTAAAAGTTTGTTGCTCTTAAATTAAAAAAGAAAAAAAAATTAATGAGATCTTCCTGAAGTAGAATTAAAATAGGACCAGATGAAAGACTATGTACTTCACGGGTAATCTGGCTTTGGTATAATAAAGGGGTATTGGGAACATGAACCCAGCCTCCTCCTTGGCTTTTTCTTTCAAATATTGCCTTTCTTTCATTGCCTTTCAATGAAAAAGGAGCAAATACTATGACTGTATTAAATTTACATACTCTACCTCTACAGATAAGGATCACACTTGTATTGATTATTCCAGCAACTAATTTATACTATTGAGCCATCTTGGACTAAAACCTCTAAGAATTTTCACCCCAATTTTAACAAAGACTAAGTATTCTGTACTTAAGTGACTCTTGAATCTGAATTTGAAAATTTTCATTTTCATTAGAATATTTTATCTCTTTTATTTCAGCCCATGCCTTTCAAATATTTTTTGAACTTTTATGTCACCAAAGACATACCAGCTATTTTCATAGCTTTCTGGTTCCTACAAATGAAATTAGCATGCCAAATTTATTCCCCCATTCATTCATTGAGTTTCTGCTCAATATCAGGCTCTTTCCTAGATATCTGGGATACATAGAGAAACTAAGTAGCCTCCATGCTTGAGATCCCCCACAATCTTGTATAGGGAAAGTAAGAAAACGGAATTTTTGCAAGCCATGTGATAAATGCAATAACAGATGGGATCAGTAGTCTTTGGAAGGAGAAGTTAGAGCATGGTAGTGCAGGGGGCCGAGAGAGCATTTTTACATAGGTAGGCTTTCTCTTGCCTTCCTATTAATCATCAGAGTATTGCAGACAAGCACTGTGGAACTCTCTAAGTCAGTGATTCTCCAAATGTGGTCCTCAGACATCAGCATCACCGGAGACTTGTTAGACATGCAGGTTCTTAGACCTCACCCTGGACATACTGAATCTGAAACTCTGAAACTCTGATTTCTTTCTTTCTTTCTTTCTCCTACCCCTCCCCCCTGCTGAACTTGAACCTGCCACCTCCGGCAATGCCCTCTGAATCTGAAACTCTGGAGGAGGATGCAAAATTCTGTTTTAATATGCGCTCTTGGTTAGTCTGGTGCCTGCTCAAATTTGAATCTGGTAGCTCTAAATGTCAATCCTCTACCAGTTAAGGTGACCAGATTTTAACATTGGCAAAGCAGGACACCATGGTGGAGGTGGGGTGGGGAGGGGCCTGACAACAATGCAAAGTTTGATAAGCAGTTCTTGATAATCAGTTCTCAACAATTTTTTGTTATTATTAAAGTTTAACATTATAAAATTAACAAAAATAATATAAAATGCATATCCTAGTGAAATAGCCACATGGCAGCAGAAAACCGTATATTCCCTTCCTGTTCTCCCATGTTCCCTAGCTTGTTGTGCATTCTTTCCCAAAATCAGGGCTTTTTAAAAACGCCACAGGATGCAGGACAAATTGTTCAAAATCGGGACATCCCACCAAAAGCAGGACGTCTGGTCACCTTGCTCTCGAGAGGGAGGGGGCTACTTGTTTTTTCCAGACAGTTTGGCTCCTTCTGAGCTAATTGTCCTTGCCTAGAAGCAAGGGAGGGAGCAAGTCTCCTTCTGATACCTTGCCCAGGAGGGGAGTAGGGAGTTTACATTAGCCTTTTCATTTCCAAATGAAGTTACATTAACCTCATCATTCCCAAATGGAGTTACATTAACGTTTTCAGCAGCCGAGAAAACCGTTATTCCCTTCCCATTCTCCAGCTGTTCCCTAGCTTGTCATGCATTCTTTCCAAAAATCGGGACTTTTTTAAAATGCCACGGGACGCAGGACAAATTGTTAAAAATCAGGACTGTCCCGCCAAAAGCGGGACGTCTGGTCACCTTACTACCAGTGGTTCTCAACGTTCCTAATGCTGCATTGTATTTTCATTGTTAAAAAGGGATCGCACCCCACAGGTTGAGAACCACTGAGAACAGTATCTAATGGATGGGCGTTTACCCATAGGGAGGCTATGTAAACGTGGCTTCAGCTGGAGATGAAGCCAGCTCAACCACTCACTACTCTGTGACTTGGGGAAAAGCACTAGATTTTGCCATTAGGATTGATGGCTGATCATTTCAACCTCAGAAGAATACTATAAAAATAAAAGGAAAATACGTCTCTGTAAAGCACCTAGCACACTATATAAAGTAGGCGCTTTTTGTTTACTTGTTTTACAGGTAATGAGTCTACCTGCATTTATTCTATTACCTGTCATAGTTCACATTAAAAGCAAAAGAAAGGTCTAAGAAAACATTATACAAAGAGAGGCTGAAAAATATAAAATTATGTGAATGTTTCCTCTGAGTAACATGAGAGTTACCTTCAAGTATTTGCAGGGCAACAGCTTGAGGCTCTGGCTCACAAAAAAAAAAAAAAAAGCAGTTCTTTAATTCATCTTAAGATGGATTTATTTACCTATCCAAAGAAAATTAATAGGTAAGAAGAAGGTTTGGATTCAGAACAGAAAGAAATATTCTAACAATGGGAAGGACAACACTGGGGGAGGGTAGAGAGTCAGTGAAATTTTCCAAGCAAATAAGAAAACTTTTATTTTCATAGGAAAAGCCACTGTGTACCTTCGCCAATCAACATCTGATTCTGAGGATTGCCTGTGGTAGGTTATTCTGCATGGTTTCTGAAGATTCCCAAATATGCCACAGAAAGAGCCATACCAGGTCTCCAACTGAAGATGCTTCTGCACTCTGCAAATCAGAATTTTTTACAAATGGGTCATCATATCCACAGTGATATATGTGATGAATATAAATGCATAAATATTAATCCTATCTATAAATTCTGAAAATTCTCATGACCCACTTTATTGGAGGCACCTACCAACTAGAGCTCTGCGTTTACACAGGTAGGCTTTGGGCCCCATCTGCATGTGGGTTTGTGAAAGGGGAAATAATCATGCAAGGTAAAAAACGTACCAATTTTTTTCACTTATCTATTTCATGTTTTAGAAGTGATTGAAACATGCATCATTTTAAAATAATGTATTTTCCGTTAATTTTCTTTTGTACGATGGAATCTTAATTCTTTGCTAAAATGAGGTGAGGTAAAAAGCATTTTTTTAAAAAATCTGATAAAGGCCTGGGATCTATAAAAAGGGAACGTTTCCAATGAGATTAAATTTTAATGTTCATAGAACTACATCAAAGCAATTAAAAAAGAGTGAGTTAAATATAGCTTTCCCCTGACGGAGAAGCTACCCTTAGTAGGACACATTGCTATATTCTGTAACAAATACACTGCCCCAGTTTACTTTAATTCTAGCTAAATCTGTATACCCTCCAGAGTGGTATCCTTGAGAAGCGAAGTGCCATGGTTATTTAAATCAATGTGAATAGCAATAATGGGGCTTGCCAGGTGCAAGAGTTGGGCAGATTTTCATACAATATTCACGTAGACAACTCACACTAACTGTGAAGGCTGCACACGTAGTAAACACCCAGGGACTCCAGGTGGTAGGAAATATTGTAAGGTGCCTTTGATCAGGCCACTATTCTAAGAATTACCTACTGTGCTAGCACCATGCTTCCCCTAAAAGTTAAGAAATAGCAATACCATGATAAGGAAGCTATATGTCATCTTACGGGAGTTTCTCAAGAGCAAGAACCTTGAATTGCCCCTTTCTATATCCACCATTACTTGGCAAACGCTGAATGTTCATTGAATTTTAACACATAAATACATGGGTTAATTTGGGAGAGTTGACATCTCCAGGTTGCTACATTTTCCGTTTGATATACTGCTTATTATAAGGACTCCCTCTACTTTAAAATAACCACCAGGGATTGTTATTTTATATATTTTTTTAACTTGGGATGTCTTTAGCATGACTTAAAAAAAAAAAAAACACTGTGGCAAATTGTATTTTACCAAGAAGGCCACAGTAACGTGTACCTTCTCACATGCTCTTCATAAAAGTAACATCAACATTGCTCCCCCTGGACAACAAGGCCTGTGCCCTTGAGTAGACTTTCATACTTGTCTTGGCCACTGGAGTATGATGAAATTATAAGTCACTAGGTCATAAAAAAGCTCCAGGCATATTGACCTTGTTATATTAGCAGGCTTACTCTTGGCACCCAGCCACCAAGCTGTGATGAAGCCTAGCAGCCATAGGGAAAGCCCACTTGAAGGTATTCTAGGCAAAAACCCCATATGAGGTCCCAGCCAGCAGCCATCACTAAGAGTAGACTTGTGAGTAAGATGATTCCAGCCCACAGTCTTCAAGTCCTTCCAGCTGATGAAGCAAGAAGCAGAAACAACTTGCCCTGCTAAACCCATCCAAACTGCAAATGCATGAAAATAATAAGTGATTGTTCCTGTTTTGAGATTGGGATGATTTATCATAAAGCAAAAGATAATGGGAGCACATACATACAGAAAAGTGGAGAATAAATGTACAGACCAATTACCACCAAATGAGCATCATGTAGTTCAAGAGATAAAATGTTACTGGGACCCCAGTAACATCCAGATTCTTTCTAGTTGGTTACCCACCCCTAAAGGTAACCAGTATCCTAATTTCTAATATTAGAGATTAGTTTCAACTCTTTTGAACTCTGTATTAATGGAATCACACAACAGGTACTCCTTTGTGACAAATTTCTTTCTCTTAATATTACTTTTGTGCTATTAAAACTTATTGTTGAAAATAGCTGTGGGTCACTCAATTTCATTGCTATATACTATTATTATTTATTTTTATTATATTTTTTTTTTGCAGTTTTTGGCTGGGGCTGGGTTTGAACCCACCACCTCTGGTATATGGGGCCGGTGCCCTACTCCTTGAGCCAGAGACACTACCTGCTATGTACCAGTCTGTTGCATACATATACAATACTTTCTCTGCTCTACTGTTGATAGACTTTAAGGTTCTAATAAATCATACTACTATTTACATTCTTGTGCATATCTTTTATTGTACATATTCATTGTGTATTTGAGGATGTTATTTATACCCACCAGCAGGAATTCTGGGTCATAAGACATACAAATGTTTATTTTTTAATTGATAATACCAAATTATTCTCCAAAGTGATTGTACCAATTTATATTCCTGTTAACAGTGTAGGTATGTTCCTCTCCAACACTTTTTTAATTTGAACCATTCTACTGGACAATGGTAATGTGCATTTTCCTGATGTTTAATGAAGTTGAGCCCCTTTTTGTTCACTAGTTATTTCCATTTCTTTTGTGAATTGTTTGTTCAAGTCTTCTGACAATTTTTTTTATTGTGTGATTGTGTCTTTTTCTTATATTTGTAGGAGTTCATTATACTGTATTCTATAAGAGACTTAATTGACTGCTAACTGCCCTCAAAGAGCCCTAAAATAACCTAATAACCAAGCGTGTCCAATTTATTAACCATCTATATTAATGGAGGACGCCACTTTGACGGTCTCCAGTCTGAGAAAAGTGAAGTAAGGAATGAACATCCAAGGGACTTTTTAAAATCTAAAATAAAGTGATTTATGGAGAATCTTTCAATATGAATATCTGATTGGAACTAGAAAATAGTCATGATATAATAGTATAGGATTGGGGGGGACAACAAGAAAGGGGTCTTGAAGTGAATCTTCACAAATAAGCATTCGTTTTATGTGATCAGCAGCTGAGCACACTGTTGTACCGAGAAGAAGACTGTTTTTCTAGGTGATCAATCTACTGTTCCAACAAATGAGTTCTCATGGATTTCCTGAAGGAAGCAGTGAAGTTATTTATTGGGTTTAGCCTTTCGTCCTTGGTAAATATTCTAGGAACAAATTGAAAGTGGGCTATTTTCAGTTCTGAAAATTAAGCTACATGGAACAGGTAGCCAAGTCCTTTGTCAGAGAAACATGTAAATATCATCACCCCTTGGCTGCTTCCCTTTACGACCTACGACTCTCCTTGTTTTATTTTACTACTGAAAATCACAGGTTGCAAGAAACTCGTTGGGCCTGGACAAAATGGAATGGTTGGCCACCCTACTTGCCTTATTTCTCTTAAAGGTATGTTTTTGATAAATAGAAGTAGTTCTTTGTTTTGTTTTGTTCCGTTTTGTTTTTTGAGGTAGTTTCTCTGTCACCTAGGTAGAGTGCTGTGGCTTCAGCCTAGCTCACTGCAACCTCAAATTCCCAGGCTCAAGCAATCCTCCTGCCTCAGTCTTCCAAGTAGCTGAACTGTGGGCACCCACCACGATGCACAGTTAATTTTTCTATGTTTTATTAGAAATGGGGTCTCACTCTTGCTCAGGTTGGTCTCAAACTCCTAAACTCAAGGCATCCTCCCACACCAGCCTCCCTGAGTGCTTAAACAGAAGTTCTTAAATTTAGTATAGTGTATGTAACTTAGCCTTTTCACAAGGTTAGTGATATTTTGAATTTCATTAAGAAATCTTTTCTTAGATGAGTTTTTTTTTTTTGCAGTTTTTGGCCAGGGGATGGGTTTGAACCCGCCACCTCCAACATATGAGACTGGCATCCTACTCCTTTGAGCCACATGCGCCGCCCTCCTAGATAAGTTTTTAACCTGATTTTAATAAAGATAAAATGAAAACATTTTATGAGAGACTGATGATTCAGATGGATTTTCTGTGCTTGAAATTCCTTGTGCATATTAGTTTTTAAAACAATTATTAGTACAAAAGCTAACCAATTCATTAAATAATTTCTATATTATTGCTTGTGCAATAAATCGGTTACTGTGGAAGTTTATACAGGATGTGTTATAGTCCCTTATTTCACCTCCAAGAAACATTGTTGACAGCATTCCTCCTGATTCACCCGTGCAAGTTTCAACCTCGTCAGCTCCTCTGTGTGCTGAGAGGGCTCCATTTGTTCCTGCTATGCAGATTTTACATTTCTTGATTTTTGTGTATGTCAGAATTCTTGGAATGACTCACATAAAACAATGGTGAAAATTAGATAAAGAGGCAATTCATGAAAAGATTATACTATTAATGTTCAAGTTTTATGGTTCATTGTAAATAATATATATATACACACATACATATATATATCAGGACTTTTATTCATTTTTAGAAATACTGCTAGAACTAGTGCCTAAAGTTACAAATATCACAGGCTGCTAGCAGCATTGCTTTTTAAAAAAAAAATAAATAAATAGTTTTGGTTCTATCACTGTTCCTTGCTAATCTCCCTCATTTTCTCTCTCCTTTTCAGAGCTAATGTCCTCAGCAAATGGATGTGTCCATTTGGTCTCCATCTATTCCAGTCCAGATAGCTTCCAAAAGGCTAAGCCTAAGGACTAAAACAGTTAGGACAGGACTCCTCTTGATCTTTTTCATACCAGCACCATCATTTCATCTCAGTCATCATCAGCTGAACGTTTGTTTGGGCATTTATGTCATTTCTGCTGTGCCTCCGGCACTATAGTAAACGCTCTGGGAGAGACACAGCTGTACAAGCAGCAATCTCCGCAGACAATTCTCCCCCTTAACACTTTGGAGACTGAGTTTCAGGACAGTACACTCTTTACCGGTCTTCTCAAGCCCCACATCACCTTGCTGCCTCTGCCTTCAGCCTAACATCAAGGCTTATGTCTCCTTATTAATGTTTTTGGTGACTTCAATTACTCCCCAAATTAAAGTGTTACAAACCTATTAAAGAATTAATTACGATTAGGGAACTGAATACAGATAAAAACAACACAAATGTTGGAAATGTAAGCACTTGAGCAGGGAGGTGGAGCCAGGAAAGGAGAAATCAAAGGAGGGGGAAGAATAACAACAATCTCAGTTTACAAAATAGAGACAAAGGCACCACCACGATTAACAAACAGAACATAGAGCTATTAGTTTATGAGCTAGAGTCTCAAATTTCATTAATATGGAAACTAAAAACTAAATATATAGAGAGGAACCAAGGTGAAAATGAGCTACATTTTTCTTCAGTACAGATAAAAATCAATAGATAAGGTCTAACATTAATAATTTTAAAAAGTGTAAATATATTATTAATAGCTGGGGTCAGCAAAGAATGCCCTGCCAGCCAGATTCAACGTGTGACCTGTTTTTGTATGTCTGGTTAACTAAGAATGCTTGTTGTATTTTTAAAGCAAGGTCAAAACCGAAGAATGTGAGACAGAAACTATGAGTGCCCCAGAAAGCCCAAACCAGTGATTTTCAACCAATAATTCTCACACCTCTCATGGGGGGGGGGCCTGCTATGAGAGGATCTTACGTGTGGCACAAACATTTTTAAAGATCATTAATCGAATTATTTTCAAAGGTAGTTCAAAGCACATTAAGTATGTTCTCTCTCTCTCTTTTTTTTTTTTTTAATCAACATGATTTAAGTGTGCCACGGAAGTTTAACTATAGGTTTAAATGTACCGTGAGATAAAAGCTGAAAAACACTGGCCCAAACTATTTGCTATCTAGCCTTTTAGAGAGAGAGGAAAAAAAAAAGTCAACTACTGACTTAGAGGCATGGTTTCTTGTGCTCCAACATAACTTGCAGAGCATGCTATAAAACTCAGGGCCCGGACCGCTCTTTACCTGAACCATGTATCAGATGGTAAGCAACCTTAAATAAGGAAATGGTATCTCCCCCAGCCTCAAAGACCAGGCTTACTGTTTGCTATCAAACAGTAGACTCCGTGAACTCCCTGATCCTGCCTGTCACCCAATGTACTGTGTATCCTTCTGGCATTGACCTGGACTCTCTTTGTCACCCCTGTGGGGCTTGAGGGGTCTCAGGGGAACTAACACAATCAAGTTGATGGACATGCTACTTACTGTGCTATCAGCAATATGTAATTTTTCTCTGACCTATGAACATCATTGGAATAGTAATAAACTAACTTATTCAGTAGTATAAATTCAAATCCCAAACCCTGACAGACACAACCATCAGAAGAACTGAAACAGAAGTATTTGCCTTTATAGTGGAGCAGAGGTTGGTGTCCAGGCAGTGAATCATTCTTTGTCACACAAGACCTTCTTACTATTTGATTTACATGCATATATTACTTTGATTTTAAATATATACATATGAATATGTAAAAGGGAAGGGGGAATGGGTGGAGGGAGGGGGATTGGAGGGACCATTTTTGAGGTCTATCTTACAGGGGTACAAGTGAAACTCTCTAAGAGTAGAACCAGAATGTTTTAAAATTATAACTGAGAAAATGACATGAAGGCTGTGTTGATCAGTTTGATGGAAGTATTTCAGATTGC
>CAUYQV010049467.1:0-25063 GCA_963574575.1 Galagoides demidoff | reverse complement strand
GGGCCCGCCAAACAACAATGATGGCTGCAACCAAAAAATGGCCGGGCGTTGTGGCGGGCGCCTGTGGTCCCAGCTACTTGGGAGGTGGAGACAGGAGACTCGCTTGAGCCCAGGAGTTGGAGGTTGCTATGAGCTGTGATGCCACGGCACTCTACCCAGGGGGATAGCTTGAGGCTCCGTCTCAAAAAAAAAAAAAAAATAGTTTTGAAATGTACCATGGCATCATGCACACTAGGTGAGATCCCCCCCAAATACCCTCCCTCCTCCCACATCCCCCTCCCCTCCCCTCTCGATCCTCTTCCCTTCTACTTTCTGGGCTATCATTATGTTTTAACATTTGTATAAATGTGTAGGTCATTATATATTGATTTCATAGTAGTAATGAGTGTGGGCTGTCATTCTAGATATTTTTCTATTTTATTTAATTAAGATGCAGAGGTGCCAATGTGAAGGATTTAAGTTTGTTTTTTTTTTAAGGAAGAGATTATGTGTTATTCTTTAAAAAATATATAAAATTGACCAGCTAAATTTACAAAGAAAGAAAACATTAGCTAAGTTTTTACCCTCAACTAATTTATTTATTACTGGATCCTTCCTTGAGGTGTTGAGCTTCTGTCTGTGATTAGACTCTTTTTTTTTTTTTTTTTTTGCAGTTTTTGGCTGGGGCCAGGATTGAACCTGCCACCTCTGGTATATGGAGCCAGCACCCTACTCCTGTGAGCCACAGATGATTAGATTCTTATCTTTTTTTTTTTTTTTTTGTGGCAGTTTTGGGCTGGTGCCCTACTCCTTTGAGCCACAGGCACCGCCCCTTATCTCTTTTTTTAACCATAAAACGAGAGTGGATGGGTTTCCTTCTGCCCAGCTTTCTGATACAATGTCCCTCCATTTGTAATAGAGAAAACCAAATAGAAATACATGAAATACCAAGTAAGATACAAACTGAACTCATTTATGTTTGTATAAACACTTGGAAAAATAAAAGACCTTAATGCAAAAAATTATTCATGCCCATTTTAAAAGCTTTCCATTGAGAAAAAAAATCCTATTGTGGAATAAACATTCAACAGTTTTTAAATAGTCGACTAAAAAAATCTTAAATTTTACCTTGATTATAAATGGTAGAAGGGACGGAATTATACTTATTTATATTTAATCTAAGGACTACAAAGTACTTAAAGTTTGCTCATATCTAATGCAGAAAGCCAAAATAGTGAAACTGCGAACAATCTGAATGCAAAGCCACAAGAGGAACCATCAGATTTCTGTCCTGCTGCACGGCAAAGCTTTTTAACTATGGGCTTAGTACAGTGTTTCCCAGCTGGGGCGATTTTGCCACCCAAGAGATGTTTCACAAAGTCCAGCCACATTTTTCATCCTCACAGCATCTGGTGGGTGGAAGCCAGGATGGCTACAATGCCCAGGTCAGGTCCTCACAACACAGAATTATCTGGTCAGAAATGTTAATAGTGCCAATATTTTGCAAACTCTGGTATAGAATCATCAGCTCTCCTTAATATGCAGGTTTTATTTTTAAAATTAAATGATATATTTATAAACATGTTTGTGCTTTCATTTTAAACAAATGCTTCAGTAAGATGACAGCTAGGATGCAGAGATATGAACATGCCATTAACCAGTATGTATAAGCGGAGTTTGGTCACACACTCCGTGAACATCCAGAGCAGACTCAGCTCAGAAGGAAGCAATATGGATGAGAAGACAACTGCCAGTTTGGAAGGGAAGACCCAGGTGAAACTTGTCTGACCGGTTGTCAGCAGGATCCCTACTTCTGACAGCTTCTGAAGTATGAGACTAGAACTATGAAACAAACACCTAGAAGGACTCTGAGTGAATCCACCTCTGGGAATGTGCTGATAATGGCTTAATGAAGGTAACTGCTAGGAAATGAGGTGATCCATCCCAAGAGCTCGGCAGACTGCAAACACATTGTGAATGTTCAAAAATACATTAGCTATAATGAGCAGGGGAGGATGGCAGTCACTGTTATTATGAATATCAAATCTGCACAAGACTATTTCTGAAACAGACATTGTAGTTTACCCCAAACTTCTCCCTTCCACACACTTTGCCTATGCATAGCCAGAAAGGCATTATGGAGAAACTTGGCTGGAAACTCCAAGGCACCGACAACTAAAAGGAGGTCTTTTGTCTTAACTCCTCCTCTCAATATGGCAGAAGCAACTGTTTTGAAACAAAAGTGAAAAGGGCTGAGGGGTAGGGGGAAAGGGTGCTACCAATTTCCACATTAAGATACAACAGCCACCCTCAACCATATGTACTGGTTTGTTCTCTGCCAAAATACGTGTATGTAGTTGGCCATTATGAAGACACAGCCCATGTTTTTGAGGTGCCATGAAAGATACATGGATTTACTTTTTTTAATACAGCAGTCATTCAGCATTGATTGAAGTCTATTATTTTATTTATTCAGCCCACAAGTACGGATTAAACATTCAAACAGGTGGGGACCATAGACGTTGCAGAGATCCTTACAACATTGTGCCTCCCAAATCCCTTACAATGAGGTAAAGAGAACACTAAACCTGTGGTTAGCAAGAAACAAATCTGGGTAGCTCTGGAGACTCATTTCCTTCCCTTTTTTAGCGGAAAACTGGCTCAGCTAAACAAAAAAATAGGCTGATACCAACCACTGACTCTAGGGGCCCTCCCTTTCTAATAAGGACACTTCCCTGACCAGAGATTTCCACTGTTACACAATCACATAGCTAGGCCCTGGCTGCTGGCCCTGTAAATACATAGAGCGTTACCTACCAGCGCTGTTGACTATGGTGCACACCGACGTCCACACCTAGCCTAAGCCGAGGAATGAGAATTCAAGGACTGTGTGTGTGCTGCTACATGGCTGCTTATAAACTCTCCTACAAATAATCAAATCTGCATTATGTCTGCACTGTGTGGCATTGGCACTCCATGCAAAGGAACTTTGCACACAGGCAGAATTGATAGAGGCAGCTCGTCCAGAAAGGCAAGGATCTTGCTCATGACCATCACTATTCTAACTTCACATGGATTTTACAACACTTGAAATGTTTCTATTTGTACAAAACAGATTCAAATAATCATTGACTAAGAAGAGTTTCCTGAAATCAAAAGACATCTAGGATAGGGTGACCAGATTTTAACATTTGTAAAGCAGGGACAACATGGCCAGGGGTCGGGACAGGGCAGGGCAGGGCCTGACTTGTCAATGCAAACTTTGATAAGCAGTTCTCGATAATCACTTCTCAACAATTATTTGTTATTATTACAGTTTGACATTATAAAATTAACAAAAATAATATAAAACTCACATCCTGGCGAAATAGCCACATGGCAGCCGAAAACCGTATATTCCCTTCCTGCTCTCTGGCCCCTTGGTGCATTCTTTCCAAGAATTGGGACTTTTTAAAAACGCCATAGAACGCCTGGTCTCCCTAATCTAGGAGGGCTGAATGAATCCCCATTTCCTGAAGCTCTGCAACATGGGAAGGGTGTGATTCCCACTGGTCCACCAATACAGAGTCAAGCTCTCTTGAGGGGTGATCCCTAAACCATGACCAGAGTACTCTTAGGGGGTGTGTTTAAAAGAGCAATCATGTTCAATTCTGGATTGCTCTGGGGGCATACTAAGTTAGGTTTTCTGTGAATTCTCTATAATGGGGCAGGATTTACCCAGGGATACTCTGGGATATGTGAGTTTTCTTAAGATAAAATGTGACTTCTAAGCTAGAAGCAGGCTTATATCTTCAGCTATCGTCTGCTAGGCCTTCACCTTCAGGGTGAGATTATCAAAGCCAGAGAGGCCTTGGGTGCAAAGTGCAAAAGGGTACTTACCCTCAGGGGCCTGCACGTTGAGGGGTGGCTGTTATCCTCCAGAAAGTACATCATCCCTCCTTAAACTTCTACCCTAAGCTCCTCACTTGCCTCATGTAGTCCTGGCCCAGTTCATATCTCTTTTTCCTCCCCCTTACTTTGATACTCCCCTTAATGTGCACAACAGTCCTCCATACGCACTTTTCAGAACCAGAATCTAGCCAGGTCTAGAGAAAATATGAACACCAGACCCACATTAACAGAGGCACCTCCTAAGTGCAAGTCTGAAAAACTACCTGTAACTGACTATTTTTTTATACAACTAAAAACCAGAGCATGCCTTGGGAAGTTTAGACAAGACACTTCCTAACTAGTTCATTGTTCATCTTGTCCATGACAAACACCAAGAAAAATCCAGCTACGAAACCATTTTGCAATGGTTGTGATTTCCAAATTAAGTGCCTTGCAATTAGCTCCTCCTATATATCTGGTAATCCTTTTGTGGCAGCCCCATAAGTGTTAACACCAATTTAGAAATTACTGGGTGTCACAATGTGTTTTCCCTTGTGACTACTAATTAATAGAAATAGTATGATTGTAAAAAGACTTGGTTTTATATTCTTTTTTTACTTTCCCAGTCTAGATTCTTTGTAGTAGCTTCAAACATCTAATGTAATTTATAATTTGGTTCTCTATTTACCAAAGAAGAACTCCTATCTAAACATGCAACTGTGTTCTATGATTGTGATCATAATTGACAAGGGAAGCAGTGATAAGTGGCTACGTTATAATGGGTCTTCAAAGTTTTGAGAGTTGGCCTTAGAATCCTTAGCTTTTTCCCTTTAAAAACTCACTTGATTGGTATAGTTAAAAAAGTTTTATAAGCATTATCCTATGAAAACAAGCCACAGTTTCAGCATTTAAAAAGGATGACTCTATTATAAATGCCAAATATTAATATCAAATGGTGAATCTCGGCTTAAAACAACATGAATGAGAGCAGACGAGCTCTGATGTAGTCCTGCCTCATTCACCTTCCCCTCATCTAAGAGCGGATAGTTTCTCATTGTTGCTTTAACAAATGACCACAAACTTAGCAGCATAAGCCAATATAAATTTATTACCTTACAGTTCTGGAGGTCAGAAGTCCAAAATGGAACTCACCGGCCTAAAGTCAAGGTGTTGGTGGGGCCTGAGTTTCTGGAGGCTGGGGGGGGGGGGGGATCTGTTTCCTTACCTTTTCTAGAATCTAAAAGCCACCTCCCTTCCTTGGCTCCCGGCCTCCTTCCTTCATATTCAAAGAAGTCCTTCCCACGCTGCCATACCTCCTGCCCTCTCTCTTCTGCCGTCCTTTTCCATTACAAGAACCCTAGTGATTACATTGGGCCCACTGGGATAATCCTGGATAATCTCCCCACCTCAAGGCCAGCTGATAAGCAACCACAGTTCCCCTCTGTCACGAAACCTGTCATTTCACAGCTTCTTTGGGCAACTATCGTTTTGCCTACTACATGGAGTTGATATGAAATTTGCCCTGCATAAGGCAGGGGCTTATAAGACTCATTTCCAAGTCAGATCTTTGGCACATATAGTCTAGACTTTCCTGACAATCAGAACTTTCAAAAAGATACTTACCAAGGATGTTGTATTTTGTGGACTCAAGCAGTTGATAGGAATCACAAATTCTACTTTCAGTCCATTATTTTGAGACTTTCTGAACTTCTCAAGTCAGTTTCATAAAATATTTACTTGATTCCTACAGGACCAAATCTAGTCAATAACCAGGGTTTGTTGATTTTGCCTGCTGCAAAATAACCTCAAGTTGGAATTTATCCACATTCATATTTGTGAGTCTGTGAGGACTGCCAGCCTGTGTCAAGGAACTGTGTGTGCTCCCTGCCCAGAAGTGTAATACCTGGGACTCTGAAGAGGCAGCAAGGCTAGGCTCACAGAGGACCTGCCGAGCAGGGCTGAGATAAGAGATGGGACTGCAGTGAAATGAGAGTATATGACCTTCCTAAAAGTGTCTTAAATATCATTTTAAAAGATAATAACAACTCTGCTCAACCAAACAAAAGTAACTGTAGGTCAGAAGTAGCCCCCAGGCTATGTGTTGGCCACTCCCCCAGATGTAGTCCTCCCCCAGAGGACTCCACCACTTTGCTTTCAGACTCTCACCTCATTTGCCCTCTCAACCTGACTCTCATCAAAGACCGTGGCATCCCATCTTTATTTATGTGCTAGATCTCTCACCCACTAGCTCAGCTTTCCATGCATTGCATAGACTGAAGTTCTGTGCTTTGCTCCCTACTCTTGGCACTAGGCCCATGACCTGTGTGGCCCCTTGTTACAACGTGGCCTTTCTGTTGTAGCAACTAGGTATGGAGGGCAGGGAAGCCTGGCAAGAGGCCAGGATGGCATCTAGCCGACATTTCATTCTTAAGTACAAAATGTCAATCCTTGGCTAGACAATATCAGACTGGCCTACAAAATCCTAATAGGCAAAGTCGTTTCTAAGCATCAGCCAAAAAAAGCACATTTACAAAGTGGAAGGAGCACAAGACTGAGATGGGGAAAGTGGGTTTCTGGTCCCAGTTCTCTTACAGATCAGGTGGGCATCACTAGAAAGTTCCTTACCCCCAAACAGCTCCCAGTTTCCTAAGTAAAATGAGGAAGATCAGGAGATTGTTTACTTGTTCCATGTACCTTATTCTAAGTAAAGTAAGATTACAGCAAGGTAATACGATAACATACTGCGGCAGTATGTAATCATTCTGTAACTCCAATAATTCTCTATAAGTTTCCATTTCGTCTTCATTCAGGAAGACTAGTTTTTAAACATGACTTTCTCACTCATTATATACATACACACATGCATATAGTGTGTGAAATCTATCCTGCAATCTCCTAGTTTTATATATATATATATACATATATATATATACACACACACATACATATGTATTTGTATATGTATACACATATGTATGTATGCATCCCACACCACCATGGACAAAAGCTGTAACATGATGAAGATGAATTACTTATAATGTAGGAATCCCTAAGAAGTTTTCCCAAATCCCTGAATAAATAAAAGAGCTTCCAAAATATATCTACTTTAGGAAGTTTCAGTCAGTTTCAGAACAGATTCCATTTTCTAGAACGCTTCTGATTGGCATTTTCCAACATAGGATATTTATGAAACTTATGATACCTGTTTTTCATCCTTTAGAATTCCAAGCCAACTCTGTGTAGGGACAGAGTTGAGTTGTGGTAAAGACAGGAACTTCTTTACACATGGTAACCAAGATCACTTCATATTTCAAGGAATTCCACACAATGCTTCAGGATGAAGCTTTGTGATCCATTCAAGCAAAGCTGGTAATTCCACTCTTTGTGCTATGTTGCACCTATCACCAATTACACTGCCTATCACCTTGTATTGTCCCTGGCTGTTTAATCCTCTGCCTCTCCCCTTTGTCTGTGTTCTCTTTGAGAATATTCAATAGATTTTATTCATCTTTGTATCCCCACCACCCAGGGGAGTGCCTGGCACATAAAAGCTTCTCAGTAACTGTTTACTGAGGAACTGACTTAATTAATTGCTAAGAAAAGTTCTTTGCACTCTAAAATTACTTGAAGGATTTCTATTATTTTCTGATTCCCTAGTATAGAATGTACAGTAGAAAAACATGGCTATTAGCTAATATATTTTGTGTATCTGGCAGTCACATAAGAGAAATAACACAATTCCTTAATATTCGAGGGATAAGTACAGGCCTCAATTTCATTTGAGTATTTGAAATAATTTCTGAGTATCCTAAGTTGCGGTATCACGCTTTTAAAAGTATCTTTATATGAGTATCAAACCTGTAGAGCTCCATTTAAAATCCTATGAAGTTAATGATTTTGCTGCTGAATAGATTCTGTATGTCACTCATAGGAAAATAGCCATCATTTCAGAATCCTGTCCATTAGCAATACTGGGGACCTGCTAGAGTTTTGGATATGGTTTGGCAACTGTACATACTTCTTAATTCAAAGGAGTGGAGTGGATGGGTAGGTTGCTTGTGAGATTTGTAAACTTCCAAATTTAAGGACAGAAAAAAGGAGCAGGGAAGGGGTAAGGAGGCTAGAGCAGAATTCCAGAGGAGAGGCTGCAGAGACTCGTTCGTGCCAGGGGGGAGGCTAGGGCAGAATTCCAGGGGAGAGGCTGTAGAGACTCCTGTCAGGGGGCCACAGTCAGGTGGTAGAAGTTGTAACATCTAGGATACATTATGAAGCTGCATCTGACAAGATTTGTTGATGGATCAGATGTGGGATGTGGGAGAAAGAAGAATTAAACATGACTCCAAGGTGTTTGACCCAAGCAACTGGAAGGAAAGGAATGGCTATTTACTGAGATGGGAGAGACTGCACAGGAAAAGCGGGTTTGGGGAGAACACTGGGAGCTCAGATCTGGACAAGATTAATTTGTTTGGCTATTAGGCAACCAACTGGAGATACTGAGTAGGCAGCTGGATTCAGGAGACAGAGTAGAGTTTAAGTTATAATTTCGAGAATGAGATAAATAAAAGAACACATGAAGATAGAAAGAAAAGATGTCGAAAGATCAAGTCCAGGGTCTCCAAGATCTAGCAGCCAGGAGATGAGGAATCAGTATAGGTGTCTGAGCACAAGGGGCCATAAAAAGTCAGTGAAAAACCAAGAGCATGTGTATCCTTGAAGCTGAGTGAAGAACAGCTTATCAGGAGAACGATCAATTATCTCAAATACTGCTGATAAGGCAAACAAGATTATGAGCCACAGTAATACAGAAGTCACTGGTGACCCTGATAAGAACAGAGGCGCTAGATTAAAGGGATTATCAGGGCAAAAGCCTGAGCAAGTTCAATACAGAGAGGAAAAAAGAGCAGAAGGCAGGGAATAGAACAACTTTTTTTTTTTTCTGTAGACAGGGTCTCACTCTGTTGCCCAATAGAGTGCAGTGGTGTCAGCCTCGCCCACTCAAACTCCTAGGCTCAAGCTATTCTCCTGCTTCAGCCTCCCAAGTAGCTGGGACTACATTTGCACATCACCAAGAATGGCTCGTTTCTCTAATTTTTCTATTTTTTGCTCAGGGTGTTCTCAAACTCCTGACCTCAAGTGATCCTCCCTCCTCAGCCTCCTACAGTGGTGGAGTCACAGGTGTGAGCCACTGCTTAGTCAGAATAGAACAACTTTTAAATGGAATTTTGCTATAAAAAGCAGGGCCTCTTAAAGTAGGGTCCCAAAGAATCTGTGGATAAAATTCAGAAAGCCCAGAGATTCCTATGGGAAAAAACTTTTTACTTTGACTTCTCTTTAATCTAGTATTTTCTTTAACTATTAATATAATATTAGCAGTGTCTATTACTTTGTGGGCAACACAAATTATGGATATATTCATGCCACCTTACAGCGGTCAGAAATATCTCCAAAAGTCAGGCTCAACCCTATTTTGAATTTACAGTAACTATCAGACTATTGCTAGGGCTCCTGTGACTGTGATCTGGTCTACAAAGGTCCCACAAGCATGGCTGGCCAGCTCTTGGCAAATGTGACCCAAACTTGCTGCCTGGTGGTGAAGGTACGTCTTGTCCCAGTGGGGACCCAGATCACTCTGCTGCTTTCCTGTATTCGTTCTATCCAAAATTGTTTGTCTGTCAACATATGGAAAGAGTTGAATGGTTTTCATTTGTTTAGATCTCACAAAACTTGACAGATGATATGAAAAGTATTTCTTAGCTCATGAAATAGCACATCATTTTGCAACACAGGTAGCTGCAAGAGTCAGGACTGAAGAGAACCTTTGCAGAGGTATATCTTTTCGAAATAAACTTAGCTAGTTTTTTGTTTTTAATTTTTTTTTTCATTTCAGATTCATATAAGAGTACAACAAAATGTTTAGGTTACATACATTATTGTTATTTCTAAGGCAAAGTTCAAGTGGTAGTTGAGCCCTTCCCCCAGGGGGTGTGCTGAACCCCCTCACCCTGTGCACATTAGGTGAGATCCTGCCACTTGTTCTCCCTCCTCCTCCCTCTTCTGCCCTCCACTTCCCCAGACTATACTTGTACTTTCTTTCTTTCTTATGGGTGTATAGTTCTTCATATATTAGCTGCATATTAGTATTGAGTATATCGGATACTTGTTTTTCTATTCTTGTGATATTTTACTTAGAAGAATGTATTTCAGCTTGCTTTTATTTTAAATGTGTTATTAGTGCCTTAATAAAGAATCTCATGTTACCTTATCACAACAGTTGAATGTTATTTTGATAAGCATATTCCAATATCATGTGTTTCTTTTGTGTTCCTATGTTTTATTTTAAGCATGTAAAAAATATCATTTTG
This sequence comes from Galagoides demidoff, assembly GCA_963574575.1. NCBI lineage: Eukaryota > Metazoa > Chordata > Mammalia > Primates > Galagidae > Galagoides > Galagoides demidoff. The sequence continues at coordinate 14,852 of CAUYQV010049467.1, read as the reverse complement.
AGGGCGGCACCTATAGCTCAAAGGAGTAGGGCGCTGACCCCATATGCCGGAGGTGGTGGGTTCAAACCCAGCCCCGGCCAAAAACTGCAACCAAAAAAAAATCATTTTGAGGAGTCCATAGGCTTCCCTAGACCATTAAAGGTATTCATGACACAAAAAAAGTTAAGAATGCCTGCTGAAAATGGAAGGGAGAAATGGATAGGAGGAGGAGAAAGAAGAAGAAGCTTCCACAGACACTGTTCTAACATGGGAGAAACAAAAGGACACGTGTGTGCAGATGAGAATGACTCAGTAGAGGAGAAAATCAGTGGGGCAGGAACAGGGAGAAATGCTAGAGCAATGCTCTTGAGTAGACAAGAGAAGATGAATCTATAGCACATGGGGGTTGGGCTAAGATAGGCACATGGGCCATCCGTGCAGTTATGGGAGAGAATTCAGAGTCACAGATAGGCAGATGTGATGAGACACTATGAGAGTCTCTTCCGATTGCTCCTGTCTTCTTGTTCAAATAAGAAGCAAAGTCACCTGTTGAGAGTAAGGATGGGGGAAGAGGTGGTAGAGGTTAGAGGAGGAAGCAGAAGGTATGAATGAAATAGTCATCCAGAAGACCAGGAGAGTCAATGGACTAGTAAGGCGGCATAGCCAGCAAACAGCACGGGGGACCCATATGAGGTTAATAGTCATGAACAGCAAGTGAGGCAGCATGATGGCAAAGCATGTGCTTTGTTCTAGTCCCATCCAGCTGCAGGGTGCAGTAGCTCAGCAGATGGAGAGTTGGATGTAATCAGGGTTGTGCAAGTGAAAATAAAGAAAGAGAATGGCAAGTTCCTGAGAGAAGTCCCAGGGCTGGAAAGTAGAAGGTTCTGGCATAGCAGAGGTGAGCCTGACCAATTGGACTATTTCTTTTAGCTTTTCCCCTCTCTCCTGCTTTCTTGAGAGTCGACCATGAGAAAAAGGAAAATCATTGGGCAGGTGGCAGCAGAACTGAAAGGCCATAGAATGGAGAAGCAGGAGGGGTAGTGAATAAGCCCAAGCTGGCACTGAGCAGGAGGCAGCCGCAGCAGACTTGACCACGTCCGAAGCTGAGACACAGAGTGAAGCTCCATCATCTTCTGCTACTCAGGGGCGTGACAGGACAGCCCGATCCACAGGGCTACTTGGGACACTGAGTATAGACAGCTGTCTGTGTACAAGGTGGTAAGAGCAAATGATAGCCATGTATTATTGACCACCTTAAAAAATATATATCTTTTTATTATTGAATGACTCTCACCTTACAAATGGGAGCTTTTGACCAACTTGATGCCCCTTTCATCAACTTTCTACATTTTGTATTAAACTCTAGATACGTGAATAGTAACTAACTGTAAATATCTGAATAACTGTACTGTAACAGAAGAAAAAGTAACCCATGAAAATAAGAACTATGCCTCCTTTATCCTGCGTGTCCTAGGACATCCCTGTGCTAGGAAGGCAGTCCATCAACACGTAGGAGTGTGACTCTCAAAGGGTCACCCCCTGATTATATATCACCTATTTCTGCTTCCTTGAGAAACCGAGTTGCCTAACTTGTAAGAATCGTACACACAGCTAAAAAAAAAATCAAGATGTGGACATCAATCTTACCCTTCATTTCGCAAATACAAGAGAACACAGCTGACCATCTCCCTACATTGACCACTTCCTTAAGTTGACCTAATTTTCATAGACCAGACATACCCCACTTGCCACATATACTCAATGTACATTCCTTATGTTGACTACCTCTGTATGTTGACCAGTTTGTTACAGTCCCTTGGGTGGTCAACTTACAAAGGTCCTACTGTAATTGAAAAAAAAAAACAACCCCAAAACCCCCAAAAGGTAATACATCTGAATTCAACAAATAGTTCCTCCACTCTCTACTTCTTTTCAGCAATGTGGCTCTGGTCTGCATCCCCTGGATACCTACTGTCATTCCAGGGCTGACAAGCTATTAGTGCTTATATAATTCTACTCAGTCTTCCTCTTACTCATGGGGAGGTCAGGGGAAATGAAGCCAAGAGGACATGGTATCCTCCAACTGCCAGAAGAAAAAAAAAAAAACTATTTGGAAAGAAATTGCTTATGTTAGTGTATTTCAAACTTTTTTTACCAAAACAATATTACCTTCAACTAATTGCTTGCAATTAATTTTATCCTACGATTCAGTAATGCACACACATATGCATCCAACTAACAGATCAGATTTATAACCCTTACTGTATCTAATGCACTCTAGTATTTTTCTAATCTATTTGTATTCGGTTTAATTTCACTTTTAAAAAATTCTGGTCATAAGATAGTAAATGGGTTTTTTTTACATTTTTTAAATTTCAAGGTAATGTGAGGGTACAAACATCTGGGTTATAATAATTGCATTTGAGTTGAAGGTTGCTATGAGCTGTGATGCCATGGCACTCTACCCAGGGGGACAGCTTGAGGGTCTGTCTCAAAAAAAAAAAAAAAAAAAAAAAGAACTGAGTAAATTGTCACTTACTACATTCATATATTAAAACCAAATGTTTTCCTTTATATAACTAAAAACCAATAAATGACAAAGAGGTGGGGGGAAAAAAACTAGACCTGTTTAGGATAAAAACAAAATAGGTAGAGTACTCGGGGGGAAATTTCCACATTATATATGAAGAAAAACATAAATCTTCACTGATAATCATAAAAGAACTGAATAGATGCATTGTTCTGGGGTGAGAGGACTCAGTATTACAAATATTTCCCTAAAAACTGCACATAGATCAAAGACTTAAGTGGTAAGAAAATTAAACTAAAAGTATCACAATAAAGCATATACAACATTACATTTTTTTTGTATGTGCAGTAATGAAGCATGACTCAAATCACTGAAGTCATAAAAATCACTAACAAATTTATCATCATAAAATTTAATACACAGGACTGTACTGAGATAGTTGTATAAGGATGTTGATTGAAATGTTGGTTGTAGTATCAGAACATGGAAAACTGCATTAGTTCCCAGTAGTAGGGACCTGGAGAAAAAAAATTATGGCACAAACCCAACTAAGGATTGCTAGGCAGAAACTGATAAGAATAGGGTAGAGCTAGGTGTACTGATAGGGAAATATGTTGAAGGTAATACCATTTAGTGAAGAGGGAAAGTTCCAGAACACTATAAACTCCTTTATTTTTTATACCATGTATTTTTAAGTACATGTACGTATATATACATGCTTATCTTTACATATATTATATATGCATATAATATTTACATTATAGTTGATTATGTAATAGACACAAGTAATATTGTATATAATGTTCTATAATTTACATTTACCCTCAACAATACATCTTGAAGATAGGAAGTTAGTAACTACTCTGGGGATTAGAACTTCAGGACTCCAGTTTTATACTTCTCACTTCACTCTTTTCTATATTATTTGGAGTTGTTTGTTTTGATCATGAGCTTTTAAAAAGTAGAAAATAAAAACCTCCAATAGCATATCCAAGTAAACCAGGTTCCCCCTCCCTCATTTTCTGTTCTTCATCAGTTAAAACATGTAAACCTATAAACTCACTTCCTGCAGTTGAACTCTCTAGCTATCCCAGCTCACTGCAATATACTTACTAGCTGGCTGTTGACCAAGAATTGCCAAGGAATCTGTCCTGTGCTTGCTCTGAAAATAGAAGTTTATGAGTGATGCTAACTAGCAACAACAACACAATGTCTGGTGTTCTTGTTAGCTCTATGCACGGACTAAAGCCTGAAATTGCCCTAAAGCAGCAGGCAGTATCAGTTTAGGCTTACTTATTAAAATCTGGGTTATCTTCAGTCTGTCCTAATTATTTTTCCTGAAGAGCCTGACTGTCCAGTCTAATTGGCAACGATATGTGTAGTACGTGACACACGAAGGCATATTTTCAGGCTTAGAACAGGTATATGGCAACACCAAATTAGTGAAACTCAAACATTATTAAATTAAAGGCTCAAAGAGGCTTCCTTTGGTCTCAAGAACTCTTTTGTCATTTTTCCATAAGGTAACAAGGTGGTAATGGATGGGCCATCTCTTTTATCACTCTATGAAATCCTTCCAGATATTCTTGTATCTGTTTAGAACTGACATGCTAAAAAAAAAAAGAAAAAAAAAAAAAAGAAAGGAAATGCAAGATTTTTTGTTTAAAAATAATAATTTTTAAGGCCCGGCCCGGTGGCGCATGCCAGTAATCTTAGCACTCTGGGAGGCCAACGGAGATGAATAGCCTGAGCTCACAGGTTAGAGACCAGTCTGAGCAAGAGCAAGAACCCTTCTCTAAAAAATAGCCAGGGTTGTGGCAGGTGCCTATAGTCCCAGCTACTTGGGAAGCTGAGGCAAAAGAATCACTTGAGCCCAAGAGTTTGAGGTTGCTGTGTAGTGTAATGCCATGGCACTCTACTGAGGGTGACATAGTGAAACTCTGTCTCAAAAAAATAAATAAAAATAAATAAAATTACAAAAATAGAATTTTATTATTTATAATAAAGATTTTATTTTACAGTACAATTAAAATTATAACTCATAAAATAAAAAGCAGTGGGCACTTTCATGAGATAGTTGGGCCACTGAACAAGTACAGACATTTTGGAAAAACAAGCCTATGTCAGGATGACACATTTTTATCAGACCTAAAGGATATGGAGAATACGTTTTTCTGAGAGGAGAGAAAGTATCACTGATGAAGACAGGTCAGGACATCCAGTAACAAGCAGAACTGATGAAAACATTGCAAAATTTTGTTACACTGTGTGTCAAAGACATCAAATGACTGTGAGAAGCATAGCAGACTGAGTAAACATAGATAGAGAAACAGGAAAATCTAGACTGAAAATCTTCACCGACGACTCATGGCTCTTAGATCATGACAAAGTACCAGCTCACACGGCACTCTCTATGACAGAATTTTTACACAAGAAACAATAACTGTATTAGAACACTCTCCCAACTCACCTGATCTGGCCCCCCAAAGACTTTTTTCTTTACCCAAAGATAAAGGAAATATTGAAAGAAAGACATTTTAATGACATTCAGGACATTAAAGGTAATACAATGGCACTGATGGCTGTTCCAGAAAAAGAGTTCCAAATTGGTTTAAAGGGTGACCTAGGCTCTGGAGTCTGCACATAGCTTCCCAAGGGGAGTACTTTGAAGGTGACTGTAGTGATTTTCAGCAACCAGGTAGGTAGCACTTTTTCTATAAAGAGTTCATGAACTTAATTGTCAGATCTTGTAAGTAAGACCTGGCTCTCTGAACTTAGTGAAGCAAGCTGTGCTAGTGTTAATAAACCTTTGGAAACAATCATTATTCAAGCTGTAGTACATCACTACAGACAAATCCATATTTGGGTGGAAATCCACTTTACTTGCTACTTCATTCACTCAAGAAAATTCAAGTTATTCTGCATGCATGATATTTTATTACAAATTACCAAAATATGCAATGTCATCTGGACATAAAAATTGCAACAAGATTTGAAGAAATGGTACACGGCTGTTAGATTCTTCATGGTAGGGTGTGTTCTTTTATTCAACTGAAATATTGACTTTACACAAAGTTTACCCTTCAAAGAATATGAAATAAATACAAAAAGGAGGTCTGAATTGCTTTCTGAAAGACTGTTATTATCCTTTTGCTATAATTTTCCATATTAGCAAATCCACACATTTTTCAGACTCCCAAACTAACATGCATTGAGTTATCAGGTGCTCGTGCATGGAGGAACTCATAAGCCAGCACTCAGGAAGAAAACTAACAAAACTGTATCAACTATACTTTAAGATTCCCAAGATTTGGTCAATTAAGCACTCTGGTCTATAACAAATTGAAGCTGTAAAGTGCAATTCATGAATTTTTCTGTGCTATTTGAAACAAAATGTAAACAGCTTTCATTGAGTGCCAGTAAGCCCACATTAATTTCCAAAGCAGCGGACACTGGAATAGCATGCGGTTAGTAATCCTTGACTGAAGAATTCTGGGGGGCAGCCAACTCTGCTTATTTACACAGAGGGCTATGGTTTTCTTGCACAGAAAAGTCATGTTTAGGCTTCCATGAACATTCAGAGAATATAGTACATTCTGCCTCTGCCCACTTCATCAGGGAATCTTAGCCAAGGGAGCATGAAATGGTAGTTAGGCCTCCAAAGAAGTTGTGTGCAAATAATGTTGCTTAACTGGTTCTCATCCAACAAAGAATAGTAAAAGGCTCAGAGTCATGCTGCGAAAATGATTGCTGAAAATGAATCATGTTGTTTAATTTCAGCTCTGTGAATTAACGTATTCTGTTCCTGGGATGTCCCATGGTATTTAATTCCTTGGTCATTTGCTTATCAACTGCCTCCTTCAGCGATGAAAAGCAGGCTTGCAGAGAGCAGGTCTGATGCTGGAAAGGGAAAGGCCCCCCGCTTCTTTCATCTCTTTCTCCACTAATATGTGGTTGGGAATGCTCTGGAGTCTGGACCACCTCTTGTTAGGGAAACAAGATGCCTATTACACATCATCAGTATAAATTAGATCCTTTCCCTGCAGGCTTCCATGATTTGGTCTAATATGAATCAGAAGAACTGCCACTAAAAACTTCAAAAAGCCCTCCTGTGTTTCCAGATTATGAATGTTCTCTGGACTCTCAGAGCATAAATCACTGAAGATGCTTCAGTTGATTTATGGAGACCATTTCATGGCAGTGTATGTGATATCTTTACACGTCTCATTGAATAAGGTTTTCTTTGTAGGGATCAGAAAGCAATTCTTCTCAGAGAGCACATGTAGTAGTCATGGAAAAGGCACGGATTACCTACCTTTCCACCCCGTTTCAGCAACAAATAAATTGCATTCTGAACTCTGAGTTTCCTAATTAAGAACTACTGAAATTAACACATTTCAGTGAATCCCCATCACAGCAGTCCTTGCAAGTGGCTAGGTTATATGATAATCTGTATGTCAGGAAGGATCTTCTATCTTCTAATTCTCCCCAACCAAATCTCTTTCTCTTAGTCCCAGACGCAAGTTCTACCCTTAGTGAGTTGTTCTTTTAGTGAGGGAGTTTTATTTCATTTTGCCCGAATAATCCAGAACTCTCTATGAAAACACAAAGACCTCTGGCAGAGGCACTACAGTAAGCCCTTTTCAGCTATCAATTCGGAGATTACTTCCCAGCTATATGAAGATACAGGGGAAGGTAAAGAGAGGGTTTGAGATGCCAAGGCTTCCCAAAATGAAGGAAACCTTTCTCCACTGATTTCTATTCGTCAGATGCTTTTGCATATTATGGAGAAGATAAACAGGATATTCTGGAATGATGCCAGTTTAGAAATCAAAGAAAAAAACTTGGAAGTCTTCTAAGGAACCAATGCATCATTTCTGCATATAGAGTGTGGGGAATGTTCAATCAGGGATTGTTGATGGACCCCTTTTCTGTAGACAGTGGATATGTGGTGACTTGAAGAATTCGCAATGGAATGACATAATCTTGTGTCATGGTGCCACATCTGATGGCTGCTAAATGGCCATCAATGTAACGGCCATTGCATTCCACAGTCTGACTCCTAATGGACAGACATGATCACCTAATTTTAAAGTTGGAAGGGATTTTAGAGAGCATCTAGTTCATTTGCTAATTTAAGAATTGAATTTCATCTATACAATAACTACTCAGTGGTATTCTAGCTTCTGCTTGAACACATGCAAGGTTAAGGATTTCGTTCAATTTTCAGGAAGTACTGAAATTTTATTCTTGTGCAATGTGCCTTCTTGAGATTTCTATCCATTGATCCTAATCTAAGACCTCAAGCTCCCACAGAACAATAACATGAGAGTTACTCAAATATCTGAAGACATAATATGGTTCATAGCAGCTTCAAAGAAAAAGAAATACCTGGGAATATACCTAACAAAGAACATGAAGGATCTCTTCAGAGAGAACTATGAAACTCTGAGAAAAGAAATAACAGAAGATGTTAACATATAGAAGAACATATCCTGCTCCTGGCTGAGAAGAATCAACATTGTTAAAAAGTCCATACTACCCAAAGTGGTCTATAGCTTTAACACAATCCCCATTAAAGCACCATCATCAGACCTTGAAGAACTTGAAAAACTCATTCTTCGATCATATGGAACTAGAAAAAAAATTCTGAATAGAGAATGCAATCCTAAGAAATAAAAACAAATCTGGAGGTATTACATTACCAAACTTCAGGTTATACTACAAGTCCATAGTGGTCCAAACAGTGTGGGATTAGCCCAAAAATAGAGACATAGAACTATGGAACAGAATAAAGAACCTAGAGATGAAACCAGCTGCATATCACCATCTGATCTTTGATAAACCAAACAAAAGCATTCATTGGGGGACAGAATCCCTATTTAATAAATGGTGCTGGGAGAACTAGTTAACCACGTGTAAAAGACTGAAATTGGACCCACACCTCTCACCACTTTCAAAAACTGACTGACATAGGATAAAAGATTTCAAGACACAAAACAACAAAAACTCCAGAAGAAAGCATATGAAAAACTCTTGAAAATATTGACCTGGGGAAAGATTTTATAAAGAAGTCTCCCTTGGCAATTGCACAAACACCTATAATAATAAATAAATGGGACCTGATGTAGTGAAAAGGCTTCTGAGCAGCTAAGGGCATAACAACCAAAGCAAATAGACAACTTTCAGAATGGGAAAAGATATTTGCATGGTATGAATCTGACAAAGACCTACTAACCAGAATCTACAGAAAATTCAAACTAATCAACAAGAAAAGAGCAAATAACCCCATTTCATTGGGCTAGAAACACGAACAGAACTTCTGCCAAGAAGACAGATAAATGGCCAACAAACACATGAAAAAATGCTCATCATCTCTAATCATCATAGAAATGCAAATAAAAACCACCTTAAAGTATCACCTAACCCCAGAGAGAATACTCATACCACAAAGTCCCACAGCTGCAGATGCTGATATGGGCATGGAGAGAAGGGAATACTTAAACACTGCTTGTGGGACTGCAAACTAATACAGCCCTTTTGGAAAGAAATATGGAGAATCCTCAAAGACCTCAAAGTAAACCTTCCATTTGATCACACAATCCCATTACTAGGTAGATTACCCAGAAGAAAAAAATATTTTTATCATAAGGACATTTGCACTAGAATTGTTTATCACAGCTCAATTCACAATCACCAAGATGTGGAAACAATCTAGGTGCTCATCAACTCATAAATGGATAAATAAACTGTGGTATATGTATACTATGGAATATTATTCAGCCATAAAGAAAGATAGAGACTTCATATCTTTTGTATTTACCTAGATGGATTTGGAGAACATACTCCTAAGTATCACAAGAATGGAAAAGCAAGCATCCAGTGTACTCAATATTAATATGAAACCAGTAGATGAACAACACACCCACACAAGGAAAAAAAAAATAAATTCAAGTGGGGGAGAAAAGGATGGGAGGAGAGAAGGGACGGGGAGGGGGAGGGGGTTTGGTGAGCTCTCACTTAATGCGTGCAATGTTGGAGTATATGGCACACGTAGCTGAAGGGCTCAACTACAACTTGGACTTTACCTAACAAACGCAAACAATGTCACCTAATTATTTGTACCCTGATCAGAAATTTTTAAAAATGTATCTAAAGATAGCTGTCCTATCTCCTGTGCCTTTCATGTATTAAAAATGGTGAATAATAAACACAGTTTTCAGCTCAGCATCCATAGCACAGTGGTTACAGCACCAGCCACATACACCAATGGTGGCGGGTTCAAACCAGGCCCGGGCCAGCTAAACAACAATGACAACTGCAACAAAAAATAGTTGGCCGTTGTGGTAGGCATCTATAGTCCCAGCTACTTGGGAGCCTGAGGCACGAGAATAAACATACAGCTTTTGACTTAAAGAAACTATAGTCCATTCTCAGCAAATCTGAGTTAAAACAGAGAATAAATGTCTCATCAGACCTCTTCTCTCAAAGAAGAATGTGCTAATACTCCCTGGCCAACACGTCAGCTCTGTCCAGCAGACATGGCATATACAGAATGTACTTGCCCATCTGAAAAGCTCGAGGAGATTAGTAAAACTGTTAATGGTTTATTTCTTCATTTCTAAGTATATATTTGTATCTGTTTTTTAGAATGAATATGAAATACAACATTCTATAGTCTTAGACCCAACTCAACTAGTCACTGACTGGTTATATAAACCCTCCCCAATCTGAGTTTGCACTGTTCATCTGTCTTTCCAGAGCAGTGCTGGATCTGAGTGTGGGGGTGGGGTTAGGAAGGCCCAAACTCTGCTATCTTTGCAATCAGATGAGCAGAGGATATCACTCGTGCTTAGAAATTCATTCATTTCTCATTTCACCTTAGGTTGGAACTCTATATGTAAGACCGTTCCTGTCATTCCACTGTTTTACCTGGATGTCATAATGTCGGTGAGAATGAAAGATTTTTTTAAAAAGCAGATGACACCTTTGGAGTGTGAGTAGGGTTATACTATGACTGTTTCTCTCCTTGCTGTCCCTGCCCCAAAGACATAAAAGTGAGAATGATCTGGAATTCTCTTGCATCTGAAGCATCTGAGGAAAGGGACAATAACACAGTTACAAACACATACCCTCAGATACCTGATCTGGGAAAAACACAGTGGAAGGGTGCAAAGGTTAGACTTGGTACTGTTTTCTGTTAAAAGGAGAGTCAAGGATTCTATCAGCTCCACTTTGCAGGTCTGGACCTTGGTCAGATCTCACACCCATCTCCTATCTGTGAGACCGGATAGCTTGCTTATACACTTAGCAACATTACTCCTATGAGAATCAAAAGGAGCTAGTGTATATTGTGGCAGGATATCATCTTTCAGCTTTTCTTTTTGTCCTTCCTTGCTGGAGACCCTTCCCCTCAGTCAGCAGCATCCACATTGTCTCAAGGCAAATTAGGACTAGCATCCAAAATGCAGAAGTGAAAACAGAGGATACCTTCAGTTTTGGCTTTCAAAATAGTTTTTTTTTTTTTCTTTAATGCGACAAGAGTCTTGCCATATTGCTCGGGCTGGTGTTAAACTCCTAGCCTTAAGTAATCCTCTCACCTCAGCCTCTTTAGTACCTGAGATTCCAGGCATGAGTCACTGCACCTAGTTTTGTCGTTTTGTTTTTTGAAACCCACAGTCAAAAACAACAGCTTTTCAAATAAGCCAAAATGCTTATTTCAAAGTAGTGGGTTTGGTTGAGAAAAGAAAGTGCCCTTGAGAATCCAAGAGAAGCTGTTGTAAGGGTACAAGAAACCAGGGGATAGGCATCCGGTTTTGAGGGTCAGCAGAGCAACAGAGGGGACACAGGGCCTGACCTTGGAGGAGGTTTACAGGCAGCCTCAGATAAGGGAATCAGGCCTGAGAGTCCATATGAAACAAATGAAAATGGCCCAAGACCATCCTTGAACAAATCACAAGGTCTGAAAGCCTTTAGACAAGGCCTCACTCGCCCACTACCATTCATGTGATTGCCACGTGCTCTTAGGCTGTGCTCTTCTCTCTGGCAGGTGAGGAGTTGCATCCACAGTTGTGGGTGCTGCAGACTGGAATCAGCCAACCAGAGTGAAGGGCCAACAATTTGCTGAGTCCCTTCCCAACTGCGGCATGTCAGGACCCCTTTTCTCAATGACCAGGGCATTTATAAGCACCACCCCACCATCCAAAAAAAAATTTGATGGGTACACAATGATGAAATTCACCCTGTTTAAAAGTTCTTTGGGAGAAGGAGAAAAAACACTATACAAATGTAAGGCATTAAGAAGCAAATAAAGAAATCTTCCACGTTTTTTAAAGTAGAAAGCCTCACTTCTTAGTAATATTGGCTGAGGATTATATCAAATTTCATATTCAAAAATCAGTTCTACTCCTAAATCATATTCTTGTTATTCCTAAAATCAATCTAGTAAAAAATTGTTCCAGTTGAATAAAACTTTTCCAAATAACAATTCTCAGTTTATCCACATCATTGCCAGTATTAATACACACAAACACACACACACACACACACACACACGTAGGCACAAGCAAAAAGCAGATTAATAAGCAATGAAATCAAGTGTGCCAAAGAAACATGGCTCTGCTCTTTCTCGTTAATGTGACATTTACAAATCACATTCTGAGTTCTCACTCTACTTACAGGAGATATAAGTGCAAGGTACTGACCTCAAGCCATGTACCATGACATAGGTATGACATAGGCCATGACATAGGCCTTCTAGACTCTCCCACAAAAGAAGCCCTGAATTTCAATAGGATTTGGGTAGAAAATGCTGTTTGTTTGTGCTATTTCCCACCAGAAGTGAGAAATAGCATGAACAAATATTAAAAGGGCAGGAAAAGGTTAAGGGATCAAGAAATGGAAAATTTCCTGCTAAAACTGATACTCCAAAACAGGATTCAGAGTAGGAGGCCAGATTCCTGACCACTGGCTTCTTATGACTCAGGGCAACCCTGAACGTTAGCAATTTCTTTGGGACGCGCAAGACTTGAGATGTATAGGCTTGAGTTTAAGGCCCTGGTCCAAAATTTACATTTTTTTCGAGCTTCAATGTATTCATGTGTAGAATGGGGTCATACTACCACCCTTGACTCACTGAATCCTTAAGGTGGAGATCCTTAGCCAAGTGTAAAACATTAAAGGATACAAGGGCAGATTATGGTATTAACTGTCTGCAGTTGGGGCATGACTATAAAGGACCATGGATGAAAAATGTGTGAATATTCTGTCTCGTTATTGTCACCATCACGGTGGCACTCTTCCAGGCAGTCCAAATGGACCAGGGAGACAGCCGAAGCACAGCCTCTCCTGCCCAAGTCACTCCTGCTCTGGCTGGGTTCATTTCACACATCTCCTTGGCGGGACTAAACAGAAATGTATTTTCTAAGTGCTGTGTTCTCACCCAGAAGCTTTCTTTGTCTGTTAAATGATAGCATGGGGGAGTCTAATACTTTCAGAATAAGACTTCCTTTAGTCCACAACTTAAGACTTTCCAAAAATAAAACACTGGCTATGTTTATAAATCCATTTCAAAGGACCTGGATAATTAGTTATTAGTCACAGAGTGCTTATGGAGGAAAGCAGTGGCGTATTACATCAGGTCATTGTTAGCAAATGCCTATTTGAGCATCCTCTGTGTGCCCACTTCTGTGCTACGCATTGTATAAAAAGAAAGTTGAAAAGGACTACCAGCCCTGATTTTTTTTTCACTTTAAAATGGTTAATTTTATATGATGTGACTTTCACCTCAAAAAAAAAAAAACAAAAAAGGAAAGGAAAAAAAAAAGAATTGTAAGACTAGCAACTTCCCTCAAATCTCAAGAAGCATCTGGTTATAGTCTGATCAAGATGACAAGACTCACCTTCATTCATCAGACAGATAATGCATACTTATGTAAGGAGTGTGCATTTCATTTTGGAAATATATGAAATACCAAGAAATACACAAATAATGCAAAGTATCTTAAGGTGATGTGCTAAATTATGTTTTTATACCAATAATTAATTTCTAGAGTTAATGGAAAAGAGTGCTTGTTGGAGGTAGAACTGTTCCATGAAAAAAAATATTATGATTATAAATCAAAATAATTTTTTAGAAAAGAGAGCTTTTAGACAAAAAGAATTTAAAAAGCCCTTAAAGTGACCCTAGCATGGCATAGATGCTAAATAGCAAGGAATCTACCTTGATTTCCAGGTGCTTCTTTCCTTTTTTTTTTTTTTTTTTTTGAGATAGAGTCTTACTCTGTCTCCCTAGGTAGAATGGCATGGCATCATCATAGCTCACAGCAACCTCAAACTCTTGGGCTTATGAGATCCTCTTGCCTCAGCCTCCCAAGCAGCTAGGACTACAGGGACCCGCCACAATGCCTGACTGGTTTTTCTATTTTGAGTAGAGATGGGGTCTTGCTCTTGCTTGGGCAGGTCTCAAACTCCTGAGCTCAAGCAATCCTCCTACCTCAGCCTCCCAGAGGGCTAGGATTATGGGCGTGAGCCATAAGAGATGTTATCTAAAATTCATCAAGACGTTTAATAGAATTATTTGCTAGATGGAGAAATACAAACTGTGTGCACAGTGTGCTGGATGGATTCTCCAGCGCCTGAGTAATCACAGGATGCCTACAATGTATCAAACACCAGGCAGGAGGATGCCATCCAGGACTGTGCGACTGAATGTGCTTCTGGCTGCTGGCTCTGAAATGAGTCCTACCCAAACTGTCATCAGAAATTTGGCTGAAGACATAAAAGGTATCAATGATAAAATTTAGGATTGACCACAACATAGGGAGAGAACATTTGCACATAGGATGACAAAAGGAAAATCCATAAAGAATTCTTCTGGCTCCAATGATGGATGGCCAGATTGGACAATATGGGATTTAGTATAGATAAATATACTTATGTGGTATATCCAAGCATAGTCAGGACAAGCATGACTTAGAAGCAATACAAATATTATTTGGAGGGGACAGCACCTTTGGCTCAAAGGATTAGGGTGATGGCCCCATATGCCGGAGGTGGTGGGTTCAAACCCAGCCCTGGCCAAAAACAGCAAAAAAAAAAAAAAAGAAAAGAAAAAAAAAGAAATTAAAAACATGATTAAAAAATTAAAACAAAAACAAAAACAAATGTTAATTGGAAGGGCATGTACCTTCAGTTGACTTTATTTTTTTTTTTTTTTGAGACGGAGCCTCAAGCTATCCCCCTGGGTAGAGTGCCATGGCATCACAGCTCATAGCAACCTCCAACTCCTGGGCTCAAGCAAGTCTCTTGCCTCCGCCTCCCAGGTAGCTGGGACCACAGGCTC